>PVIW01001280.1:0-46695 GCA_004026585.1 Noctilio leporinus | reverse complement strand
CCCTGAAACACCAATTCATAAGAACCTATGCACACCTACGTTCATAGCAGCACTATTTACAATAGCCAGGTGCTGGAAACAGCCTAAGTGCCCATCAGTGGATGATTGGATCAAAACAACTTTGGTACATTTACACAATGGAATTCTATATAGCAGAAAGAAAGAAGGAACTTGTACCCTTTGCAACAACATGGATGGAACTGAAGAGTATTATGCTTAGTGAAATAAGCCAGTCAGTGAAGGTCAAATATCATATGATCTCACCCATTACGAGACAATAATGAGCAAAACTAACAACAAGCAAAACAGAACGAAATATATGAATACAGTGAATAGGCCTTCAGTGGTCAGGGGGAAAGGGGTTGGGGGGAGGGGGGAGGCAGAGGCAAGAAAGGGGAGTAGCTTAGATAAGAACCTAGTATAAAGGAACCATGGACATGGACAACAAGTGGGATTGACTTTGGGGGGAATGGGTGGGTGGGGAGTGGGACAGAGGGGAGCAAAAAGGGAATGGATGTAATACAACAACAATAAAATTTTAAAAAAAAAGGAAAATAAAAATATTTTATTTATTATTTGTAGAGAAAGAGGAGAGAAGGGAGACAGAGAGGGAAACAAACATCAATGTATGGCTGCCTTTCACCGGCCTCCAGCTATGGACCTGGCTGGAGAAATGGCTTGCAACCTGGTTATGTGCCCTGGCTGGGAATAGAACCTGCAACCTTTGCCTTAACCACCGTGCCACCAGACAGGGCCAAAAGCCATCTTAAATGGCTATATAGTGAATGGTTCCAAATATTTGACATTTTATAACAGTAAAACTATGGAGACACTAAAAAGACTACCAGGGATTTGGGGGTCGTCAAGAGCCGGAGGGTTGTGAATAGTTGAAGCCAAAGATTTTTAGGGCAATGAAACAGTTTTGTATACAATTCTAATGGGGAATACAAGACATTATGCTTTTGTTAAAACCCACAGAACTGTACTACCTAATACAAAGTAAATCTTGATGTAAACTATGAAGCTTAGATAATAATAATGTATTGATATTAGTCTATTGATTATAACATGTACCACAGTAATGCTAATAATGTTAATAATATAGGAAACTGTTCAAGGAAGAGGGAACAAATTGAAACTGCACTCTATGCTTGTTTTGTGTTTAAATCTAAAAATGTTCTAAAAATAAAGTCTATGAAAGTTTCTAAAATGAGAAAAACTGGACCTTGGAAATTAATCTTGATGGAGCCAGCGACTCTAACCACTGAAAAATATTAACTCACTCGCTCTCTTTTTCTCCCAATCTGCTCTGGCATTTCTTTCATGACTGAGGGAGTTTTAGCACACAATAGATACCATATGGCATGAGTGTAATTTTAATTGGAAAAACCACCGGAAAAAGTTAATGGACCAAAACACCCAAATAGGTAACACATTTCAATGTTGTTTTTGAATACTAAGTGATTCTTTTTTAATCAGCCACCTAACAATGGCAAGATTAGGTTGTAAGAAAGGCCCCTCCATTTTCATAGAGAAGAGACTAAATGTGTGGCTCCAACTTCTGTTTAATTTTTCTGGCTTCTTATGTTCCACATGAACTTAACTAGAATTGAGCAAACTTAGAAAGTAGTTGCTGTTAAATATATTTTTGTGTGTGCAGGTCCCTGACCAGACTATAAATGTACGTAGTCTTGTTTCTTTTAAGCTTCACATACAAGCTTCTAAATACCATTATTCTGAAAATAATGAATAAAACCTCTTAAAAATTTAAAGAAATAAATGAATACCTCTATTAGAAAACATATGACCTTCTATGAGTTCACCACCCTTTTGCCCCATTTGCTCAATTCGTTCTTATCATTTACCCTCCATTAACTAGTTGGTTTTAAACTTCTGAATACTGACATGCATGAATCTAACAATTTCTCCTTCTTTTTAAAATTTTAAAAATAATGTTTATTATTTTTAGAGAGAGGGGAAAGGAGAGAGGCAGAGAGGGAGAGAGACATCAGTGTATGGTTGCCTTTCACCTGTCTCCAGCCACGGACCTGGTTGGGGACCTAGCTTGCAACCTGGTTATGTGCCCTGGCTGGGAATTGAACTAGCAACCTTTTGTTTCGCAGGCCGGCACCTTACCAACTATGCCACCAGCGAGGGCTATTTTTCCCGCTTAACATTTGTTGCTAGAAAGCACAGACCAATGTCATGGTCTACCTCTATCACGCCCTGTAACTCCATGTCATGCATTGTGTCATAACCTTACATCATACTTTCCTACCTGTATTGTCCCCTTTCCCTGACTGTTCCTATGCATCTTGCTTTTATTATGTGCACTTTTGTAGAGCTCTTTACACTCTTTTTGGGTCAAGGCAGGATACAAATAAATAGATAGGTATATACATTAGAGGGAGAGAAAGAGGAACTCTCTCTACAACTTCAGGGCAAAACATTTTTTGGACATTGTATTCTTACATGCTTGAATAGCAACTAAAATATCTATTCATAAATGGCCAGACTGTTGTCAGTGACTCATTAGCAGCCTAGCACTATTTTCCCCAGCAGTTGGCAGGGCCCAAAGTTGAATCTACATAGGTGATCCTTCTGAAATATTTTCTCTTTTGACCTTTTTTACCCTGTCTTTAAAATTTTGGTCAAATGTATGTAACAACTTTAAAATTATATGGGCACTAATAAGGCCAGCTTTATCAGGGCTCTCAAATTGTCTGTTTTCACATTGGAGTCACGAACAAGCCACCTTTGAGGAGTCAGGAAAGTGGCTAGACAGAAGAATATCAGGAACCCCAGACAACAACTAGTTTCTAAAATTGATAAAACTCCATTGTAAGGACATTTTGTCTTATAGAAGCCACTGGCATTCAGGAACTCATTTTTACTGTGGATACACCAAGAATCCTCTGCTAAGTTATAATAGAAGACATTGGTGGGCCAGCACTTTTCATGCTGGATCATACCAAGCCTTATGATCTTGATGAGTTAGTTCTGTTCCAAGATAAGATCATTAGTCATTTTTCCATTCTTCTCTGTCTCCTAGGGTTTCACTTGAACATGCCAAGTCTTGGTTGATTGGGAAATATGTATTCAAGGTTCCCAAGGCTAAGAAATGACACCTACCAAAAATGGCATCAAGGTTACACTCTTAGATTTTACAGTTCACACTTTGAAAAAGAAAGCCTGATAATATCTAAGGAAATAAAGTTCTATCATTCCTCCCAGAATACAAAAGTAAATAGTTTAAAAGCCTTAAGAATTCATCAAATCATTCCACTTAATTAAAATATTTTTTCTAATAAAAAAAAAAAAAAGTTCTTTTCCAAAGAGTTTATGGGGAGAGGACATGGGTTGCTGTAAAAATCACAAGAAGAATGGCTTATGTCTCAGCCAGAGACCAAAAATCACTAAGACATTCGAAATCTGGTTATTTTCTTCTCAACTTGTGAAATCTTTTTATAGCACATGACCTTAGTTCCATGAATCAAACTAAGGAGTTTCCTCTATTAACCACCTATTCCCAACCATAGCTTAGGAAAATAAAAGTAGGCTTTTGAAGACATAGTGAATGAAAGATTCTGTTCTATAAAAAGGAAATGGCTTCATTTAAAAGGTTTAAATGCACACATTCTGGTAGTGCATTTATCTAATAAAATTCTGTGCTCCCTCCCAATATACCTTTAGATACTGAAAGAACAGAGCATAACTAGGGGATCTTTTCTGTCATTGTTAGGACAATTAATATTTTCGACACAATCTTACTCTGGTCTGCTCTTCTTTCTTCCTTTACCCAGTTAGACACTAAATAACTGTAGTAAAAAAAGTCAACTGCCAATAGTTTATACAGCCATTGTTATTGGAGAGAATTGTGTCTGTAACCTGTTATTAAGGATTTCCATAACACTTTGTATTTCTGCAAGTGTTTCACAGCCAAAGCTTTAGTTATCACAAAAGCAATATACCCTTCCTCCCCATGGTTCCTCAAAGATGCATTCCCATCCTCCTTCCTCTGACTAATGACCAGCTCTGAGGCGGCCTAGAATTTATACACACACACCCCATGGCCTCATTCATTCTTACATTTGACGAGTACCCACTGAGCACTCTTGAAAACAATTTTCTTTTCATTTCACACATGGAGAGCCATGAGACTACTGTCTACTCTTGTGAAAGATAAGGTAGACCTAAGACTGCTGTCTACTCTTGTGAAAGATAAGGTAGACCTAAGACTGCTGTCTACTCTTGTGAAAGATGAGGTAGACCTAAGACTACTGTCTACTCTTGTGAAAGATGAGGTAGACCTAAGACTACTGTCTACTCTTGTGAAAGATGAGGTAGACCTAAGACTACTGTCTACTCTTGTGAAAGATGAGGTAGACCTAAGACTACTGTCTACTTTTGTGAGAGATAAGATAGACCTAGAATAGGAGGTTCCAACACCTAAAAGTTTGGGTTATTGCTTCTCCTGATAAGCTATATAACATGGTCTCCTAAGACATGTGTCTAAACCAAATTTCAACTTGTTTGGGACCTAAGTTATCACAGGTCCTTGACATTATGCAAAGTCAACCACATTAAACACTTGCTAAAAAAAATTTTATTTGAAGACCATTTTGAGCTCTCTTAATTGTCTCATTAGATTGATAGCACTTGTATAAAACTATTGTTCCATTTAATATTTACTAAATGCACACAGTCTGCTACACTGTGAATAAAACATGCACACAGTATGGTCCTTATGCCCTACAGCATGCAATGGCCAGCTGTGATAAAGTCCTGAATGGCCTATTTCCTTTGAAAAGCAAAAAGTACCATATAAGTATAAAAGTACATTCTGTTCTGAGAGTCCACTGTAGCCTAGGTATATAGAGAATACATGGCAACATGATCACCATAACTGAAGTGTTTCAGTGCTTTGGTTTGAAAATTTGTGTTCTCCTTTAAATCTCCTCCTCTATTACTGAATGTGCATGTGTGTGTGGTGGTGGTGGGGTGTGCATATGTATACATGCATCCGAACAGTAGTTAAGGGGCATAGCATTTCCTTGGTTTCATAGATGAGGTTACTGAAACCAAGTCATGTGGCTCCAAGTCCTATGGCTATGTGGTAGTTGGTGGCAGCAACAAAATACAGGACTCCTGACCCTGTGCAATGTATTTTCCATGATATCCATCTCCTTCCAGGGAAAATATTGCATAGCACTTAAAGATGAGCTTTTGGCATAATAAGAACATCCATAGAGCATTTACCTCTGCCAGGCAGTTTCAAGTGATTTATGTGAATTAATTCAGTTGTCAGAACCATCCTACGAGGTGGGTACATATTGTATTGCTTTTACAGAAAATAAAAACTGAGGCACAGAAAGGCTAAGTAACTTGTCAAAGGTTATTCAGTCAGTAAATGAAAGATTCAAGATTCAAATTCAAGCAGTCTGACCCCAAAGCTTACCCACTAAACCACTTTGCAATAATGCCTCAAGGTATAGGTGGCATGTCTTTTTTTCTCTTTTTGGTTCAACTAAAAAAAAAAAAAAAACCTTAATATTTCAGTTGTTTGACAACACTAGGTTTACTGAACATTTTGGGAAAATAACTCCATAAATTAGGTAAGATGTGAGGAACAAGGCAAAAGTCTAAATGATTCCAACTATTTACCAAGAATGATAATTCCCCAGAAATAAATTGCCTACAGTGTCTTATACTCATGATGAAAGGATAATTATAGGAAAATAAGTGGAAAAAGTCAATACTGTGTATTTCCTAGGGATTATTGATATGGGTATGAAATCTCAGCTCTAATCATAAAACTATGGTATTTAATTTAAAAAGCTAGTCTTTTCAAAAAGGCCAGGCCCTCCCTTGAGCTACAGTTCCTTCAAAGTGTTACTAACAGAGACAGGACTTAAGGTCCAGGATCTTGACAGTGTCTTGGGACTCAGTCTCCCGCAAAATATTCCAGTACATGAAACACATTGAAGGTGAAGGCCAGGGACTCATGAAGGCTGACTTGATTAACTCAAGAGGACAGAGCTCCTCGGGTGCCTTGATGGCCAGCAGGCAAAGACTTAGCAGGAAGGTATCACCACAGTGGCTTCAGCAAACTCAATGGCAGGTGGGAAAGGGTGGAAAACAAACAAAGGTCAAGCACGTGGCGTTCTCTTGAGCTTAGAGGGACTGTGTTACCTTTAACACACTGCTCATATACTATCAACTTTATCAGTTTTACTCCCACTTTAGAACTGAGTTATGTGTATGTTGTATGTGTTTGTGTCTGGTATTACACTATGTGGGAGAATGGAGTGGAAAGGTGGTTGAATCTCCAGGATTAAGTTAGACCCTAACAGCAGGACTTCTGGTCAAGATGGCAGTGTAGGTAAATGCAGTACTCACCACCCTCACAACCACAACAAAATTACAACTAAACACAGAACAACCATCATTCAGAACCAAATGAGCCAGGCTTAAGAAGTATAAATTGGTAGGTACAATATAGACAGAGAGGGACTGCTGGAGGAAATGGGGCCATGAGGTGGTGGGGGGCAAATGGGGTAAATTGGGACAACTGTAATAGCAGAATCAACATAATGTATTTTTAAAAAAAGAGAATAATTTACAGAGAATCAACCACTGAGTAGATGAAGCCAAGATTCAAATCAGCAATTTGGAATATAAGCACAAATACCCAATTGAACAGCAAAAAAGAGAATAGATTACAAAAAAATATATAAGGATAATGTAAAGAACCTCTAGGACAACTTTAAGCACACAAACATTCACATCATAGGGTGCCCAAAGGAGAAAAGACAGCAAGAAATTGGAAATATATTTGACAGAATGCTTCCCTAACTTGGTGAAGGAAGTAGCCGTACAAGTCCAGGAAGTGCAGAGAGTCCCAAAGAGGATAAGCCCAAAGAGGCCCATACTATGACACGTCATAATTAAAATGCCACAGGTTAAAGACAAAGAATCTTAAAAGCAGCAAGAGAAAAGCAGTTAGTTGCCAACAAGGGAACTCCCACAAGACTTCCAGCTCACTTCTTAAAAGAAACTTTGCAGGCCAGAAGGGATTGGCAAGAACTATTCAAAGTGTGAAAAGCAAGGACCTACAACCAAGATTACTCTACCCAGCAATGTTATCATTTAGAATCATGGGACAGATAAAGAACTTCCCAGATAAGAAAAAGCTAAAGAAGGTCATTACCAAACTAGTATTACATGAAACGTGAAAGAGTATTCTTTAAGAAGAATAAGAGGAAGATTAAAAATATGAACAATGAAATGGCAATATATACATATATATCAACAATTGAATCTAAAAAATCAAAATAAATAAACAAGCAGAATGGAGAGAGAATCATAGATATAGAGAATGTTTTGAAGGTTGCCCAGTAGTGGGGAACCTGGGGGTGGGGTGAAAAAGGTAAACAGATTAATAAGTAAAAATTGGTAGTTGCAGAATAGTCATGGGGATGTAAAGTACAGCATAGGCACTATAGCTGATACTAGTGTAATTTCTATGTATAGTTTCAGTTGGGTGCAAGGCATCAGGATAATCACTTATTAAGTTACGTAATGTCTAATCATTGGGGTGTACACCTGAAACTAATTTGTATGTCAAGTGTAATTGAAAATAAAATATTATTTAAAAAGTTAGAACCTGACAAACAAGTCAGTTAATAGAAAAAAATCATTTTTCAGACTGTGACTCTGAGAACGTCTCTGCTGAAGCTGGGCATGGCAACTTCTGTCATCCTCAGTTTTCTCCTAAGTCCCACCAAGGCATTGAAGAAACCACTATAATGTGCAATTATGACTTGACTGCTGAAAGGGTTTGACTGTTGCTTCACAAGAAGTCTGTAATGTTTACATGCAGAAAGGGCAGTGGTTCACAATTTTTGGGTATCCAGCACCTGAAGACTTCTTCCTCCTGGAAGGATTGTAGAGTAAGTAAAGGTGTTGTTTGACAATCTCTTTTGCACATTGGTTGTTGGTTGTTTGTTTAAGAAGAAACTTATTGCCCTAGCTGATGTGGCTCAGTGAACTGAGTATCTGCCTGTGAACCAAAGAGTCACAGGTTCGATTCTCAGTCAGGGCACATGCCTGGGTTTCAGGCCAGGCCCCCATTTGGGGGCACACAAGGGGCAGTCACACATTGATCCCTCTCTGTCTGTTTCTCTGTCTCTCTGTGTCTCTCTCTAAAAATCAGTAAGCAAAATCTTTACAAAAAGAGGAGCTGGTTTTTAAAAGAAAAATTGTTGTCATATATCCAGAAATATAGTGTGTACTACCTGTGATTTCTCTCCTTCATACCCCACATCACCCCTTTCTCTCCACCTTACTGTTTTTTTCCTTTTGAATTTTTTTTGTTTTTGTTTTTCTGGTATCTTTTTTTTTTTTTTAATTTTATTGTTGTTGTATTACATCCATCCCCTTTTTGCTCCCTTCTGTCCCCCTCCCCACCCACCCATTCCCCCCAAAGTCAATCAATCCCACCTGTTGTCCATGTCCACGGTCCACCTTACTTTCTGGATAAAAGAATAATTCTTTTCACATTTACCATGGTGAAATGCAGTAGAACAAAATACTCCAGTGCCAGCATGGTATATGAGGGAGGTCAACTAATGTTTCTAGGCCTGAATTAATTATTATTATTATTTTTTAAATTTTATTGTTGTTGTATTACATCCATCCCCTTTTTGCTCCCCTCTGTGAATTAATTATTAATTCGTACCTATTTGAACCAAACCAGCTAACTCCCAAGGCTTGGCTGCTACCTGAGTTGTGGTCTGTAGTAATTATTGGGGTCTTTGCCAACTATGTGAAGAGCCTAAAGCCTTCGTGCATATTTAAGAAATGTTAGAAAGACATCTCAGTGAGGGGGGCGGACAGAGGGGAGCAAAAAGGGGATGGATGTCATACAACAACAATAAATTTTTTTAGAAAAAGAAAGACATCTCTTTTATTATTTAATTAAACTTAATTTTATTGTTGTATGACATTCATCTCATTTTATCCCCTCTGCTCCCTGCTTCCCTACCTTCCCTACCTGCCACCTAGAGTCAATCCCACATGTTGTCTATGTTCGTGGGTCGAGTAACAGCTCTTCTATTAGAAATTATTGTATTTGTTTTTTAAAGGGACAACATTATTCTATAAAGGACATGCAACAGTTTTTGTTGCAAACACTGAATACCAAGCAGGCAAGAGCATGCCACCCTCCTTCCACAAAGGAGTGACGTTGCTGGTCACAAGGGCTGTCTGGACTGTGCTGTCGAACAACACACAATTTTAATGACTATGAACCAGGTGACCTAATGGAATTTGACCTTCCACACCATCTTAAACGGTTTCCCACCTTAACAAAATGTGAAACTGGGTTTAAAAAGAAGTTATAAAAATGGAGAGCCAGGAATGGAAATCATTCTAGAATTGCAACCTGGGTGAAGAGAGAGTGCGGTCAGAAAGACAAGCAACTGCTCCCACAAATACAAATGCTTAATTCAGCTTCCCGTTTTATACGGTCTGATTTCCCCTGGCAACTCTCACATGCAACCGTACAATCTATAAAAGAGCCTCAGATTCTGAGCTAGAAATAGGAAGCAAGACATTCAGTGCTACTTTGGTGACTTGGCAGTATCAGAGACATGGACACCTTTTGCTGCCATTTCCCCCCAAGCTTCCAACAAACTTTTATTTGCAGGAGATCCAAGCCCACAATGTTAGAATTCTCTTTGGCAAACCTCGGGCAGCCCTTGCCACTAACCTCCTCATTGCTATTCCAGATAAGAGGGGAAAACTGAGTACAAGATCTTCTCATAGCAGAATGCTTTTCTTTTCTTTTCTTTTCTTTTCTTTTTTTTTTTTTTTTTTTTTGAGTTTTTAAAAGATTTTCTTATTTTCAGAGAAAGGGGGAAGGAAAGAGGCAGCGAGGGATACAGACATCAATGTATGGTTGCCTTTCACCTGCCTCCAGCTGCAGACCTGGCTGGAGACCTGGCTTGCAACCTGGTTATGTGCCCTGGCTAGGGAATCGAACCAGCAACCTTTGGGTTCGCAGGTCGGCACCTCATCCACTGTGCCACCAGCCAGGGCTGTTTTCTTTTTTTCTTTCAAGGGTTTCAAGGGTTGCACCCTCGCCCTGGCTGGTGGCTCAGTGGATAGATGCCGGCCTGTGAACCCAAAGGTCGCTGGTTTGATTCCCCACTCAGGGCATATAACCAGATTGCCAGGCTGTCTCTCTCCCTCTCTGCCTCTCTCTGAAAATAATAAATATAATCTTTAAGGAAAAAAAAAAAAAGTTGCACCCTCAATAGTTGGTTACCCTCAATTGGTTCTTCTTTGTACTTTCTCCATCCCTTATCCCCACAAATTCAACTTATTATTTAAATCTGGGAGAGAACGGGGGAAGGGGTGAATCAGTGGAAGACAGTTCCATCAAGATAGGAGGACAATGGGCAGTATAAACTCTCCAGGCTCATTGTGAAGGGAACATCTGTGGGAAAGAAAATCCAGCTGTTGGCCAGGTCAACCACATTTATGCCTGCTTCCGGGCACGCTGAAATTTTCTGGGGTCGACGAAGATAATGCCTACGTACATTGCTAAAAGGCCTGTGCACTGTTTTTAAAATAATGCTTGGAATGATCTGATGTCTAAAGTGGCTTTCTGCCAAAAGGACCTTTGCCACAGCGCTACATTTAAAAGTGTTTTTCTTTGTTAATGGGCATTTTCAAAATGGCCCATTGCTGTAATGTGGCAATGTGCCTGGAAAAAGCTGATTCTCAGATTGGATGTTTTAAAGAAAAATCTCTAAAATGTACGTGACAGTGGATTTCCCTAATGAGGTCTTCTGATCCTGTTGCTTTGCACTTCCCTCAAACATGCCTGGGGGCCCTCTGCGCGGGTCTGGAGGCAGCCCCAATTCCGGTGCAAGGAAGACACAGCACAATAGCAGTGTGCGCTCCTTTGCTGGAGTTACTGGCCTCAGACAAGCTGTCAACTCCAGCCCGTGGGCTCTAGAACAGTGGGGTTGACATCACTGAGATTTTTACCTGTTTAAAAAAATATATATCAGCCCTGGCTGGTGGTGCAGTGGATTAAGATGCTGGCCTGCAAACCCAAAGGTTGCAGGTTCGATTCCCAGCCAGGGTACCTAACCAGGTTACAAGGCAGGTCTCCAGCCAGGTCCGTAGCTGGAGGCAGGTGAAAGGCAACCATATATTGATGTTTCTCTCCCTCTCTGTCTCTCTTCCTTCCCCGCTCTCTAAAACTAATAAATAAAATATTTAAAAATCAAATCAAATAAAATACTTCTGTTTAATACAAAAAAGATCATGGAGAAACCCCTCATCTGTTATTGTTCCAACTTGAGACATATGCTACAAAAAGAGGAATTAAAATTCAAGTTTGTCATTTTCCAAAAATCTGTCTGTGGAAGTCACTAAGGTCCATGCCTCTTGACCAGAATGACTGAAACCAAACTAGAGAAATGAATTGTTTTCTAGTTTTTCTTAATCTTTCTAAATTCTTTGGGCAGGAAAGAGTGGAGGAAATATTTGGTATCGTGTGGTCTTAGCATACCACAAGTGATTCAATGGAATATTAATATATGTAAATTATGTTCAAATTACCACTGTAATAGGCTCATAATTAGCCTGTTCAAGTCCTACACTAAGGCTTTAAGCTTTTCAGAACTGTTTAGAGCTTAGTTTTTTACTACAGAACAAGTTATCATACACTGACAGATTATAACATGCCTCTTCCTTGTGTCCCTTTCTTTCTCCTCTACTGAATTTTCAGTCTTCTTTCCACACGCCTCTCAAAAAATGCCAAGTGGATATCAGTGAGTTTGGCCATCAAAAGGAAAAAAAAGGTTTATCTGCCATTTTTTAGTTGTTAGACTAAAGGTACAACGGTATACAGTTTATGTTTATATATATATAAACATATATATATGTATATATGTATGTATATATATATAATTTATTTATATTTATATATTATATATTATATATATATATATATTATATATATATATATTAGCTGAGGGGTTTTGGGGCTCAGCTCACACACTGGCTTGTTATCTTGTTTTCACAAAATGAGATATCAGATAAGAATGTTAGTATTTCTGAGCAGATGTATGTCAGTATTGATTATAAAGAAAGATGCTGCCAGGCCTGGCTGGTGGCACAGTGGATAAGGCACCAGCCTGTGAACCCAAAGGTCACTGGTTTGATTCCCCAGCCAGGGCACATAACCAGGTTGCAAGCCAGGTCTCCAGTCAGGTCTGTAGCTTGAGGCAGGTGAAAGGCGACCATACATTGATGCTTCTCTCCCCTTCTTCCTCCCCTCTTCCCCTCTAAAAATAATGAATAAAATCTTTTAATAACCTAACCAATTAGTTATTTAAAAAAGAAAGACAGATGCTCCCAGAACATACCAATTCCAAGAAAATCTATTGCTGACAAGCAACCTGGTGAAGAGGTGAACAATGACTGGTCCCTACCTAGCTCGAGCTGTGTCTCTTTCACCAGCTCATTCTGGCTGATGTCATCATCAGAAATCCATCCCTCCATAAATGCTGTGTCCTTTTTTAACAAATTAAACTCAAAGTTCACTTTGTTTTAAGAAAGCCATGGCATCACTAGAGCTTACAGCTGATGTTGACAATCCAGGTTGAGTATCATTGTCAGCAGACTGGTTCTATAACAATTAAATAGAAATAACAACAATAACAGCAGTAGCTACAGCTGAGATCTATATAGCACATTAATTTGGACCAAGCACTATTCTAAGCGCTTTACATTTATTTATTCGTGTGTTTAATCTTCACATCCACCTTATGAGGTAGATGTTATTATTATTATTCCCATTTCAAAGATGAAAAAACTGAGGCTTAGAAAGGCAAAGTAGCTTGCCCAATGCCACACAGCTAGTAAGTGGTGTAAAGCTGGGATGCAAAGCAGGTCCGTTTGGATGCAAAGCCTGAGCTCTTTAATCACCTTTCTCTAATGCCCAATACAGGAAACTAGAGATTCTGTTTGCAAAGGAGAGAAGGTAGTTTCAACGGCATACTCACTATTACTGAAATTTCAAGTAACATGAAAGAGGGCATGAACTTTTCATTTTATTCTATGGAATTTGAGATAGAAACAGAGGAAGTTAATTGGCCCAAGGATGCCAAGACTGTGTTCCAGGAAACCCAATTATGTCCAGAGTTGAGTACACACTTCCCTCAAGGGTGGCTTCATATCAACCAAGCTCACAGTGGGCAATGTTTAAAATTTTAAAATACACGGGTTTAGAGACTCAAACCTCAGTTTTAACAATGTCTCGAAATGATTGAATCCATACTAATAAACACTCCAAAGACTGATGAATCAAAGCTGACTGCCAGTTTACCAATTCATAGTGATAAATATAATTCACAGAATGACAAATCCTCACCATAATCACCCCATGAATAAAGAACAGTGGCAGCCAAATTACCCAGAACTTGCTTCATAAACATGGAATCAATGTCAACTCAAGTTGCAAGATTTGAATGTTTAATAATGGCATTGTGTTAAAATATATATCTGTAAATAGGATGTGAAAGTAATACGTTACAATAGCTAACGCTTATTGAGGGATTACCATGTACCAGTCACTATGATAAATACATAAATTACCTTCTTTTACTCTCACAAAAGCCCTATGTGTTAAGTACCATTATTGAATTTCCCGTTATTAAGCCCTGGCTGGTGGCACAGTGGATAAAGCACCGGCCTGCGAACCCAAAGGTTGCTGGTTCGATCCCCAGCCAGGGCAACATAACCAGGTTGCAAGCCAGGTCTCCAGCCAGGTCCGTAGCTGGAGGCAGGTGAAAGGCAACCATACATTGATGTCTCTCTCTCTCTCTGCCTCTCTCCCCACCTCTCTCTAAAAATAAAATCTTTTTAAAATTCCCGTGATTGACAGAAAGCAGGGCTGTGAAAGATACAGCTACTTGTCCAAGGTCATAAAGCTGGGGAGTGGTAGACTGAGATATAAATCAGTCTGATTATAGGACCTTACTCATAACCACATTGCTATGTTGCCTCTATGCCTAGTACAGAGTCATACAAGGCAATCTCTCTCCTGGGCAGAGTGGGCTAATCAGTGCTACTGTCTTTCTCTGTGACTTTCTTCTTTTTATTTGCTTTCGTGATCCACAGTCCCTGAAGCCCACTCCCTGACTGAGACATTCTTTCTTCAACTGTGTTAACACTGTCATCCATCTACTGTCTGGTCTTTTTCCCCCCATTAAATCTGCCTTGTGTCAGTCTTGCTCTCTTCCTCGAAATTAAAAATAAATAAATAAAGTTCAAAGAAATCAATAATAATCACCCACATTCCCGCCAACTATTACAAACAATAATTAACTTTTGCGATTTGCTTCATCTTTTTTCCGCATTTATGCTTTACAGAAATTAAATTATACAGATAATACGCGACTACATTATTCTTTTGTAGTTCAGTCTTTCAAAGGGAATTTGCATAGCTTGTTTTCATTCATATGTTGTTGAAGGCAATTTCATTTTCAGTGTTTTCAGATTATTGGGGAGGTGCCTCTAAGGTGCTTCCATGTACCAACTACATATTACTAGATATAGTGAGGCTGATTTAAACAAAAAGGTAAGGCCCTGACTGATGTGACTCAGTGGATTGGACATCATCCTGAAAACCGTAAGGTCGCTGGTTTGTTTCCCAGTCAGGGCACATGCCTGGGTTGTGGGCCAGGTCCCCAGTTGGGGAACATGGAAGAGGCAAACCGATTGATGTTTCTCTCCCTCTCTTTCTTCCTTCCTTCCCCATTTCTACAAATGAAAAAAAAATTTTTTTTAAATAAGGTAAGTAAGCCTGATCATCTTATTAACTAGTTACGGATCGATTGCGTACTCTGTCCAGCCTGCCTAATTCTCTTGTTTAAAAAATCCATCTCAGCATAGAAGATTGTAAAAATTGGTATTGCGTGGGGGTCAATGACCATATGACCTTTCCTCAACACAGCTAAATGATTTGTATATTCACAAGAAAAATTAAAGGTTTGACATAAACAATGAACTACAGAGAGAAAAAGAGATACCTTGGAAACAAAAGTAACCTATTAAGAAAGCACATTTCTGAAAATCATAGACATAATTCATAATATCTGATAACTGTGACATTTAATATATATTTATTTCAAGATAACAAATTACATGGGGCATTGGTTTATTATAGGTTGAAAAGAAAGATGCAGCCCAGGACTTTTTAAAGGTTATCTGTGGAAAGGATAAGATCACAAAATTAATGAAAAATAGGAAACCTCCCAGAAGGGAAAAAATGTGGTGTGCATGGCAGATTCAACAAGTGAGCACATTAAACAAGGGTCAGAGACATATTTCTGTTGAATCAAAAACGGCTTTTTCAAACTGTGATACATTAAATTTCAAGGGTTATTAATTGCAAAGTTATCGTTTATTTACTCAAAATACATCTACTAATACATAGCAGGAAACTTCGGAGACGTTAGAAATTTCATTATTGCAATCTCTGACCAAATACTGCCTCAAAGAATCTCTTAATACAGATTACAGGGCCAACCAAATAACTGGCTCCCCCACCTGGTGATCCCAGGGATGACAGAAAATGTTCCTCATGCCTCCGCCCTTCGGAGAACTTTTCTCAGGTACCGTTTGGCTCATTCCTACACTACACATAAATCTTCAGAGTGCCCAGTTAAAGGCGATCAACTGGGGCAGCAAAATGTACCTATGTAGGTCATTGTTATCGGAGGAAAGCCATTAAATGAAGAGTCTCTCCTTTAAATGAAGCGACTGACACCAAGAACCCTTCACTGTTATTCATTATTCGCTGTTATCAAATGTTTCTGGGTTGTTAGAGCTGGATGCCCCAGGGTCCTTCAGATCCACCCCCATCTTTCTGCCTCTCTGTCCACACTGTCTGATTGTATTACCCCTTTCCAGTCAGAATCCTTTTTCCTCAGCCCTTGCAGTGATAGATCGCCGGTCAGCAGAATATTGAGCCTGGTGTATCTCTAATACTTTATAACATAAGAGATATTTCTGTTCCAATCATAGTCCATGCACTTGCTTTCATCCTCCTACAGCAATGAGTGTTCTCAAAAATCAGTGTAGAACATAGGCAGTCACATCCTTTCTTTACTAATGCATGGACCATGGGCCATTCCAAGAACGGATATCATATTCTCAACTCCTCTTTCTCCACTTTTTCTTGGTGGAGAAAGAGGAGTTGAGAGTGGCCACCCCTCTTCATCTATTTCTTCCTTGCATTTCAAATCTTAACTAACTCCTGTAAGATAGGTTTCTGCTCCTCTATGTGTCTTCTTGCCTGCCCCAGACACCTGAACTTCCAATTCTTGACCTGAAATCACAGCCTCACAGAGCCCACTTCCCCTTCCCAGGTTAGAACTTTGACTCCTAATTCCAGCACATTTGGTGGCCCCAACCTTGCTAACATCTGCTAGTTGGGCCTGACACCAAGAACTCTGATTTCAGAAAGCAAAAGCCTAGCGGGAAAATATTAACAATAAATTCCCTCTTCTCAATTCTGCGTATTTTCAGTTACTGTTTATATTAAAATGTTTTAATATTCAAATTACACATATTTAAATCTGAAAGGGACCTTAGGAACCATGTAACTCAGTCACTCCTAGACATTTTTGTTCTGTAAACCTATGCTAGCAGAATCGGTTAGTGGTACTTATTAAACATACATACTCTTAGGCCTTACCACAGACCTATAAATTTAGACTTTCTAGGCATTGGTCCCAAGAATCTACATTTTAACAAGCTCCCAAGGCAAGTGTGATGCAGAGCTAGGGCTGGGCACACCGATTATCAAAGACTGTCATTTCATAGATGAGGAAGATGAAAGAGCGAAAACTGAAACAAAGTCTCATGAGTCCAAGTCTTTTACTTTTCATGACACTTCTTTCCCTCCTGCAGGGAGATGGCATTTGGACCTACCTGGCATAAAAGCTACTTTAAAAATCCATTACCAATAACAAAAAGCTTGTTTTGTGAAGAACACAGTGGCTGATCTCTTCACTCTCTTAAAAACCCTGCTTTCAAAAGGGCTGCGCACTACTGAAGACAGGCATCTCATGGTGAGACCTATTAACTGCTGCAGGTTCCTGATTTCTCTCCCCTCCCAAACTTCCATGGTCCAAAAGCAGGAGAGGCTGTTAAGTTTCAACAGTGCATTGAAGCATGAAAAAATTACATTACTTGGGCCATCCGAACTACTTGTTACCCCTTCTTCATGAAGGCTATAAAATGAGAACTCAAGAGGCAAAAGCAAAATGGGAAAGAAGCACCAGCAAGGAGAGAACTAATAGGCTCTAGTCCCTCCGACAGCCACCTTCTTTCACTGAACTACTATATAACTTATGTGTAAACCATTAGATTAGAATCACACGAAGAATTTTTTCCATTGCAGATAAATATGTTGGAAACAAATTTAATGATGGACTCCTAGAAATTGGCATTAATTGAAAACAGTGTGGTTATTAAGTAATATAAACAACTGAGAATTTACGATAGCATTCAAATACTTTTTGGCCTGGCTGAGAGGAACCTTAAAAGTCTATTACAGCATTACCATACTCTTCCATGAGTAAAAATATAAAAGGTCATTTCAAACTTAGTTAACTGCGGTAGCCAAAGGCAGGCAAAACAAAATCAACTGGAAATATTAGGGTGCCTCCTTGAACCAGGACTGGCTTCATGCCTATGAGAGCTTGGTTTGAATATAATAACAATAAGGCCCACAGATAATTCAAGAAACAGCAGGTGGGACTTGAAGAGTTGTCACAAAGATATGACAGTGGCACTGGGCTTATATAAGCGATCAGCAAGGACATCAAAAGTATTTGGATATAACTAATCTAAATTTTTTTTAAAGAAAGCAGGACTGCCTTCCCTGTTTACTTCTTTTTTTTTTTCTTTAAGATTTTATTTATTATTTTCAGAGAGGAGGGCAAGGAGGGAGAAACAAAGAGAGAGAAGCATCAATGTGTGGCTGCCTTTCACCTGTCTTCAGCTACGGACCTGGCTGGAGACCTGGCTTGCAACCTGGTTATGTGCCCTGACTGGGAATCGAACCAGTGACCTCTAGGCACAGACTGGTGCCAATCCCTTGAGCCACACCAGCCAGGGTAGCTAATCTAAATTGAATGAGGGCTGAAAAACACTTGTACAGCAGTTGTCCATAAAACCACAGGGCCTGAAAGCCTACAAGTCTGTTTCTAAGCATTTTAGTTGTCTTACTCACCTCTTTTATATTTTGTTGCCTGGAAAGAGAGCACAATTATACAAAATTCCTATTTAATGAAAAAGAATCAATAGTCTACTTATCTCCTCTGTGAATTCCCATCATACATTGTACCTATGACACTAAGTTGTACACACTGAAGTATAATGACAGCCTATAATTACAAAGCCATCTTCCCAGCATAAGTGCTTTGGGGGCAAGACTGTATGTGTCATTCATCTTAACTCCAGCACCTAGATAGGTTCTGGGTAAAGAGGAGGTTCTCGGTATGTGTTTACATTAACTGAATAAATGAATGAGAGATTGATGGGTGTTTTATTTTTTTAATTTAATTTCTTTTTAATTGTTGTTCTATTACAGTTAGATCAACAGATGTTGACTAGACATTATGAACAGTTCACACTGTACCACAGTGAATGGTCAAAAGTGAAAAGAACCCTGGCTGGTGGCACAGTGGATAAGGCACCAGCCTGCGAACCCAAAGGTTGCTGGTTCAATTCCCAGCCAGGGCACATAACCAGGTTGCAAGCCAGGTCTCCAGCCAGGTCCATGGCTGAAGGTAGGTAAAAGGCAACCATACATGGATGTCTCTCTCCCTCTCTGCCTCTCTCCTTTCCCCTCTCTCTGGACATAATAAATAAAATCTTTAAAAAGAAAAGTCAACCCATCAATAGCATTGTCTCCATGACACCAAACTAACAATCTGCTTGGGTTATTATTATTTTTTTTGTCCCTCCAAAAACCAAGGCATTTCAGTTTATACCACTCAACATACTCTGCATGAACTGAAGGTCATTAAAAAGCCTCAGATTGCTGCACTGCACAGCTTTTAGAAAATTCACACATGCTCTGCCTTTGCTTTTACCCCTAGGAAATGGCCCGGAACTGTGCTTTGTATTTTGAAAAAGACTTTCTTATCAAAGAGAACCACATGGATTTTATTAATAGTATCTCATTAATCTTCAAAAGATAGCTGTAAGGCAATTGCAAATTTTACTGATGAGGAAACAATTACAAAGGAGGCTAAGTGACTTGCTTAAAGTTATTAAGTTAATTACTGGCTCGGCTGACATTTGACACTGTTGAAATCCCCCTTCCTAAATTGCTTCCCCTTTTACCTCCATGACACTAAAGTATTCTTACTCTTTGCTTTTTTCCTTAAGTTTAGCTTCTTTACTGAAGAATGAATCTAATGTTAAATTGATCACTGCAAATTGTCTTCAATAATGTATCTGTATGTGTATAGCTATGCTTACATACTTTTATAAAAGATTTTATTTATTTTCAGAGACAGGGAGAAAGACAGGGGGATAAACATTGATTGATTGCCTCCTATACAAACCCCAATGGGAATTGAACCCTCAACATTCTGGTGAATGGGACCACATTCCATCTAACTGAGCCACCCAGCCAAAGCTCAATGCTAGGGAGTTTAGAGTTGATATATTTTTTTAAAGATTTTATTTCACTATTTTTAAAAAGAGGGGAAGGGAGAGAGGCAGAGAGGGAGAGAGACATCAATGTATGGTTGTGTTTCACCTGCCTCCAGCCACAGACCTGACTGGCGACCTGGTTTGCAACCTGGTTATGTGCCCTGGCTGGGGAATCGAACCTGCGACCTTTGGGTTCACAGGCCAGCACCTTATCCACTGTGCTACCAGCCAGGGCTAGAGTTGATATTTTAAGTTAGGGAGAATGACTAAATTTTTCTGAGTTACAAAAGTGGGAAAAAAACAGAAAAGGAAATGCTACTTAGAAGCTAGAAAAGCTGTTGATGGCTTTGTAACTATTCAACAATCAGGTTCATTTCACCTTCACCTTAAGGTATAATTTTAATATATTAAACTTTGAAACTGCCATAATATGTCAGAACCTCCCTTTCTTACTTGTCCCTCCACATGGAGACTTTTAAAAAGATACATTTGCTTTGTTACCTTGTTTTAATAACAGACCCTGCTTCTCTGGAGGGTGCAGCTATAACTCATTTTAAATGCCTTTCTGTGTTGGAACGTTTAAGGAAAAACAATTGCTGTCCAAGATTACCAGGGTCTGAAAGACAGGTAGTAAGTAGTTGTTGGCCTGGGAAGCCTGAACCTGAGCTAATTGTGAGTTTCGGGTGGTCAGTTTCAACTCTGAAAGCAATCTGTACGGGGACCTATAAGTACCTACCAACTTGATTTTGTCACACTGAAATTGCAATCTCAGTGACAACCACCCCTTGGAAATGTGGCTCTTAGCCTGGGAATGAAGTAAGTTCTATTGCTAGTGGTCTGGAAGGAGATCAAGGGCCAACATCAGCAAACCCCTTGCAGTTTGCCCGAGCTATTGTTACCCCAAAGAAAAAGAGGACAATGAAATTGAGTACCTCGATAAAACTTCCAAAAAAGAAGGCTCCAAAGGAGTCCTGTTTTATTATAGTTACAGTTTAGCCATAGTGAACAGCAAATCATCAGGGACCTTTCCCCATAATGCTTATTTTAAATATTTATTTATTTTTTCTCATATCACAAACCCTGTGGAATTACCATGCTCTCATTGACTTATTAAAAATTATTGCAGCCCTGGCTGGTGGCACAGTGGATAAAGTGCTGGCCTGCGAACCCAAAGGTCACTGGTTCAATTCCCCAGCCAGGGCACATAACCAGGTTGCAATCCAGGTCTCCAGCCAGGTCCGTAGCTGGAGGCAGGTGAAAGGCAACCATACATTAATGTCTCTCTCTCCCTTTCTGTCTCTCTCCTTTCCCCTCTTTTTAAAAATAATAAAAACCTTTAAAATTTCTTTTTAATTGCTGCAGAATGGATGTTCTCGGTATGAGAGATACTGTACTTCCTCCCCCAATTACAGCTTTACGTTTTATTTCTTTTCACTCCCGTATTTTTTTTTTTTTAATTTCTTTCATCTCTGACTCCATCCTCTGCATCTACAAAAGTAGCTCTCCATATTCTTTCCCAACTGCCTTGCCGATGGAAGAGTTTTCTGGCAACAGAGGCTGCAAGGAAATCTCTTTCAGTCTCCTTTTCCTTCACTTCAAAAGTGAATCCACTGGTGTGCCTCATCGGTAAAAATGTAATGGAAATAGCTTCCTGCCACATTAGTCAATCTTGATGCAGGAAGAGTGAAAGGCCAGGCCATATGGCAACTGTCACAGCTGGCTGGTTATACTGCCAGGATCAGAGTCTAGAGCTGAGCCAGGTGTCATGGCTCAAAATGAGGCAACCAGGGACCCCATGAAATAACTTTCCACGCCAGGCTGACAGGAGACCAATAAAGCATTTTTGACAAACTGAGAAAATAACCTGCACCACTATCATTCCTAGCTGACGTCTTTGCAAGCGGGCACTCCGGATTGTTTGGCTGAAGTGATACACTGGAGCAGGGTTCTCTTCTGAAACCCTTGGGCAGGGTGGATGAGGTGGAAACTGGGTGTGAGCGGTTGGGAAGGTGGGAAGAAGCAAGCCGGAAGGGAGGGAACTGGGTCAAGCCAGGGAAATGCAACAGCAAACAGCGACCTTTCCTGATTAGCCTCTAATCACACATGTGCTGAGTGCCTGTTTCAGGCCAGGCACTGTACTAACGGTGCCACGAGCCAGAAAGGGAATCACGCAAAATTCTTCTTCTGAAGGGCCTTCCTGCCTGGTGTGAAATCCAGTCTCCACTCTGCCCTTAATAGCTTATTTCGGGTCCTTGGGGACTGCCATCTTTCTGGCACTTTTGAGGACAGAAATGCCTAATTCCTTTGTCCTTTGGGGTCAGAAGCACCGTCCTTTGTAAAGTCCTCCGTGAATCACACAATCCAGGGATTCATCACCAGAGAGACCACTCCCAAAGGATGAATTTCTCCAAGAGGAGACCGTCTTACATGCTGCCATAGGGATCCTACTTATTGAAGATGCCAGATATTCCCTTCCATCTACCCTGTGGGAGACAGTCAGCCATAAGCACCAAAACATCATAGCTAATCACGCACCCTGCAAGCTCGCATTCTCTGCTATGGGCTGGCGCCTTCCCCGTAATTACCAGCACTTGTTAAATTTTATCTCTGTGTAAAGTATAATGAAACGGTGGCTATCTATCTGAGGAGCACTTGTTAAGGGTAATCAAGCTTGAAACTGTGATAGAAATGCAAACTTGAGGTTACCATTTAGTGAACAGAAGGAAAAAGAAGAGGCCAGCAGAGAAGCCAGTTACCTCTGGAAGCACTAAGCACTCCTTTTTTTACGAAAAAAAATTTTTAAAAGACGTTTTATTATTTCCAGAGAGAAGGGCAGGGAGGGAGGAAGATAGGGAGAAAAACATCAATGTATAGTTGCCTTTCACCTACCTCCAGCTGGGGACCTGGCTGGAGACCTGGTTATGTGCCCTGGCTGGGAATCGAACCAGCGACCTTTGGGTTCACAGGCCTGCACCAATTCACTGAGCCAGCAGCCAGGGTTCACTTATTTTAACACATAGCAACACTCTGCCCCTCAGTATGGCTCTTCACATTTTCTATCCCATGCGCTACCCTCTCTATCCTCTCTTGCTGCCTTGTATTCTTTTCCTTTTTCCCTATTTCCTCTCCTTTATCCTCTCATAGCACTTTACTATAAAATGGAAGTCCTGACCAGACTCGTGACAGTCTCTGTTTAAACATGGCTGCCAGATGGACCGTACCTGTCAGTTCCTCATCAAATACAAATGAACTTTGGATCATCCATTCTATCAGAGTATCTATGCCTCTGCTTACCTCCCCTCCGTTAGTGCTGATCATCAACAAGTGACCATACAGATCTAGACTGGATGCTTCTCATATAGATATTCGGTGGCCAATTTCCATGGTAACGGATAAAGATCTGTCACAAGAATAGGCGTTACGTCCATGCAAACAGGATGCCAAAACATTCCATTCAGACAGCAAAGAAACAGGTTAGCAGAGGCCAACCCTGAGAGACTGTTAAGGCCAGCAGAATCTGGCAGATGTCAAGGAGTCAGTAGGCTGGGGGTAGACGAGAGGCCTGCGCAACCACAGTAGACATTGGGCAAAAAAATAAAAATAAAAATAAAAATACAAGACCCAAGCCGCAAGTGTCCTAGAAATCAGCTTTCTCAGGAGTGCCCAAGCAGATAGAGGCCAAACAGAACCAGAGATGCTAGACCTGAAGATGCTGAGACCACAGGAAGCCAAGGTACAGCCACACCTTCTGGATTGGAACTGGGTAGCATTTCTAGGAGCCAGTACCATTCACAACAACACAGGCTGCATTTAAGGAAATGTGAGGCAATTCTAGGCCACCGTGTAGCTGGCACAGCTTTTGGAGGTCCCTTAAAATGAGATGGAAAGCTGTGTTTTATAAAGCCTAGGAAGGTAAGTCAGCAAAACGCAGCTCTCCTGGGGCAGGTTACCTTTCTTTCAAGCAAGTTCTTATTAGCAAAATGAAGTGACCTAGGTGAAAGAATGCCTAACGTTGATGCTCTTCCTTGCCTGGCTTTTCTTTTTACTTCTCAGTGTTGCCCTGCAACTGAGCATGAGGGCTTCGATTTATTTTTATTTATTTATTTATTTATTTTAGGTGGGGGGGAGATGAAAGGAGAGGGATATATACAGAGAAAGATATATACAGAAATGTATACAATATCTATTTGTTGTTCCACCCATTTATGCATTCATTGGCCAATTCTTTATGTGCCCTGACCAGGGATTGAACCCACAACCTTGGTGTGATGCTCTAACCCACCGAGCACTTATCGAGAGCTAACAAGAGGCCTTTTAAGCACCAAAACACTTCATTATTTTCATCTGGCTTGCAGAAGGCCTCTTTGGGCTGAGAGGTAATGCCTTCATTCTTCAGCACAGCTTAGACTTGGACAGATATTTGAAGAGGGCTGTATTGAAGAGGAGATGATGACCAGTGGAACTTCTTTATTTTTCTCCTTTTTTTTTTTTTTTAACATGGATGCATCCTTCAGAGTAAAATGACTACCAATACATACACGACAGGCAAAAGGATACTATCTTCAGCCCATGACTACTCTCCCCGTTTAGCGTGGATAATCAAATGTGGACTGTGAAGATTTGAATCCTTGGGAAACAAAGCCAAGTTTTATAAACACCTTCTAAGCCTTGTCTTAAGGGAGAAAAAAACCCCAATACTGGTTTCTATGACACTTATCAACATTAGGCCTTTTAGGGCACGTTAAATAGCATCGCAAGTCAGAGCAGATTGGATTCATTAATGGAATTGGACTGCCTCTCTAAACATCAGAGCAACTTTTTTTTTTGTAACAAGAAACCTTACTTCCTCCACTTAGTTGAGCTGGAAAATTAATGTAGTGTGCTTCTGAAGAAACACATAATGAACATGATGAATTTTCATCATCTTGCTGGAAAGTGATTCTTTATGTTCCTATTCCAAATTTACAGCAAGTAAATTTAACGTTCCCAAGCTGCTAAACCTTCTTAAGACCTCACTATCAATTTGCGGGCGCCTTAACCGATTCTGACCTGGAATTGATTAGTGCTTTCTAAAAAATGCACGTGTAGCCAATCACTGCACTTCAAGATAAATCAAGTTATTTGGGGGAGGTTACACTTTAACTATTTGCATTTCTTCTAAAGGAAAAAATAACAGCCTTTACCTGAATACCCTGCAGAGAAGCAGGGACCCAAAGTGGCTCTCTGACTTTCACAGGAAATTTGCATTCAGGGAGTTAAAAATCTCCACTGATAACTGCTAGCCCATGCTGACCAACTCCTGAGCCTAGCTGATTTCAAAGAGTCACCCACTGTTCTTTAGTCAAAAGTCATATCCCAGAGCACTTCCATTTCTTTTTAAAAGAAAAAAAAATGGTATTTCACATACCACAGAATCTACCCCTTTAAAGTATACAATTCAGTGGTTCTGGTATATTCACAAAGATGTGTAACCATCACAACCATCTGATTCCAGAATATTCCACCACCATCCCCAAAGACTACATATATTAGCAGTCACTCCTCAGTCCCCTCTCTCCTCTCCCTGGCAATCACTACTCTACTTTTTATCTCTATGGATTTGCTTTTTTTAAAAAAGATTTTATTTATTTACTTACATTTAGAGAGAGGGAAAGACAATGAAAAAGAGGGGAGAGAGGCAACAATGTGCAAGAGATCTAGCAACCGGTTGCTTCTCGAGCACCCCCAACTGGGGACCTGGCCTGCAACCCAGGCATGTGGGCTGACTGGGAATCGAACTGGTGACCTCTCAGCTCTCAGGCAGGTGCTCAATCCACTGAGCCACACCACCCAGGGCAGATCTGCCTATTCTGGGTATTCTATTGCTTTTTGCATAAGGGTTTTGTTTTTTATTTTATTCTTTGATGTAACCCACTGGGTGTTTCCCTTTAGGAAACAGTAAATTTACTAGGAAATGTTCAGATGGTCCCACTTAAAAATCAGGTCTTTGAATAAATCACTATGGAAACTTCCTTCAGAGAAACTTCCCTTAGGGGGCTTGACTTGTGGACGTAGACAGCCGAGGACACACGGCACTACTTAAGAACAGACTTTCTCACCAGGTATGAGTCTCTCTTCCTCCTTTTGTTGGGGAAATGGCGGACGAGGGTGTCTTACTTTGTAGTTTGTCAGAAACAGGGTAGATCCGAATATTTCAAAGCCAGTTCCGGCCTGTTTCTGAGATGCAACATAGCTAAGTAGACTCCAAAATCAGGTAAACTTGGTTCTAACCCCTACCATTTTTAATGAGTTATAGGCTATGTGGCTATGGGCAAGTTATGTGACTTCTCTGAGCCTTAGATCCCCATTTATAAAAAGGAGATGACAGCCCTGGCTGGCAGCACAGTGGGTAAGGCGCTGGCCTGTGAACCCAAAGGTTGCTGGTTCATTCCCAGCCAGGGCACATAACCAGGTTGCAAGCCAGGTCTCCAACCAGGTCTGTAGCTGGAGACAGGCAAAAGGCAACCATTCATTGATGTCTCTCTCCCTCTCTCCCTTCCCCTCTCTCTGAAAATAAATACAATCTTTAAAAAAAGGTAAAAAAACCAAAGGCGATGCTAGTCTCTATCTCATAAGATTTATGTGACAGATAGATAAAAAGATAGATAAATAGACAAGAACATAGTATAAAGGAACCATGGACATGGACAACAGGTGGGATTGACTTTGTGGGGAATGGGTGGGTGGGGAGGGGGACAGAGGGGAGCAAAAAGGGGATGGATGTAATACAACAACAATAAAATTTTAAAAAAAAGATAGATAAATAGATAGATAGATAATAGATAGAAATACATATAGTGATAACTTGGTAGTGCATCAGGCATTAGTAAGTTCTCAACAAATGCTATCTAAAATTAAATGCCTATTTTGTGTCAGGTGCTGGTTTTCACATTTCCTGGCTGCTCACACACTGGTGCTGAATGCACACCATCAAAAACAGAGATGGGATTCTGAATACAAGGATTGGCAATGCCTCTGAAAGACAGCAATGGAATAAGATGACATGATGCCTGATCACCTATTTGAAATTGCTATCATATCAGTAAACACAAGCCCCAGATTAATTTTTTGAAAGGCAAGGCAAGTTGACATTCTCAGGAAATTAAAATTCAACATGAAAATCAATATGTTGTATCCTGTATATATGGCAGTCAGTTGTTCCGATAATATAGCAATAGCTATTCGTGCACAGTATAATATAAAATCTATAGATAAGCCCTGGCTGGTGGCACAGTGGATAAGGCACCGGCCTGTGAACTCAAAAGTTGTTGGTTCGATTCCCCAGCCAGGGCATATAACCAGGTTGCAGGCCAGGTCTCCAGCCAGGTCTGTAGCTGGAGGCAGGTGAAAGTCAACCATACCCTGATGTTTCTCTTCCTCTCTGTCTCTCTCACTGCTCCCCTCTCTAAAAAATAAAAAATTAAATATTTTTAAAAATCGATAGATCAATAAACCTTTTGATTTATAAAATGTTACCTGCAAAACCCCTGGGACAAAAGATCTAGAAAAGATAAATGGCTCCCATCAAAATACTTTAAACATAATCCTGTCAAAATAAAGAATACACATTTAATAAAGTATGCATGAAAACCCAAGAGGATTTGTAAATACAATCAAGCACCTATCATCACTAATAAAAAGTTCAAAGTCAAATATTTTATAACTGTATACATAGTGCATCTGGTAGATAGACACATAAGGAATTCCCAAAGGTCTCTACCTGTGGTGGTTATTTAGCTCCTTTCTCAGGTTTGATGGCTATAACTTGATGCTTTATACTGTTTACGGCACTAGAAAACAGTAAGCACAAAGCAGAGCTTCTCAGCAGAATTCCATTCCTATAGAATTTCCTACAGTCTTATTACATCCAGGAAGAACAGACCTGGAGGTCTAAAGTTTACCAATATCAAAAGAATGAGGAATCTGATATAACTGTGTATAATTAAGCTGCTATTGGAGTGTGTGTGTGTGTGTGTGTGTGTGTGTGTGTGTGTGCATGTATATATATATACACACACACCTGACTTGGCAATAGCCATCCAAGTCAGGTGCCAGGTTCTGGGGGTGACTTATGAAGCAGTGATTCATTCTAGGAATGTTTCCCTGCTGTGCTGTGAGTGGTCTTCAGTTCTTCCAGCAATCAGGCTTTGGTTATAGATACCCAAAAGTGGTGAAGACCCCTTAGAATACAATTAACTGTTTCAAATCCAATTAGCCATTTCCCTCTAGCACAAAGTTTTCAACAGGGTGCATTAAACAGAGAGTGGTAGGTGCCTAAAGGGCCCTAGGCTGTTGCCAGGTGGAGGTAAGATCAGTTCTCTGCTCAGTAACTCCCATCTTATCTTATGCTACCTCTCCTATTCACCCCAAATCAACGAATCTGGCCTCTGATCCCACCTCTGTTGCTGACTGTATAACCCTAGAAAGTGGCTGCAGTCCTCTTGGCCTCGGTGCTTGCATCGGGAAAATGTGGAACTGGAACAAGATGATCCCTCTTTCTGTGCATCCTATGATTCAGTGCCAATACCCTTGGTCCCTCGCTGTTTAATTCCTGTCATCATCAGGATTTGAAATGAAGGAGATAGAACAGACCCACTCACAAAGAGGCAGCCATCTGGGCCTTCATGAACCTTTTCCCAGGCACTATGTTCGCCCTTGGGGATCAAAGACAACTATGTCTCTGCCCTCAGAGATTCACTCTGAGATATTATACATAAGGTGCCGAATTACCTGTAGTGATCCGAGGCAAATGCCATTAGCTTTCCAGTTAAAGAGATATAGCAACTGGAGGGAGGGCATGATAGAAATTTAAAGGAAAAGCCAGGTCCCCAGCTGGAGGCAGGTGAAAGGCAACCATACATTGATGTTTCCCTCCCTTTCTTCCTCCCTCCCTCCCCTTCTCTCTAAAAATAATGAATAAAATCCTTAGAAAAAGAAAAGAAAATGCTCCACCAGTGTGAAGTGTTAAAAAAAAGAAAAAAAGTTTGATTTTGACACTCAATGTTCTTGTCACTCATGCTAAGAAAATTCCCAAGAAACCGGCATATGCAACCAGAATGCCTAAGTATTTATTTGCAATATGCATTATTACTACTAGGAGGACTAGATTCTCACATTCTGCAGCCACACTCTCCATAGACAAGCTACATGAAGACATAAGTTACGGGCATACCTTGCAGAATATATTGCAGGTTCAGTTCCAGGTAATGCCAACAAAGTGAGTATCACAGTAAACTGAGGAGTAAGCTTTCTGCTGGTGGAGGGTTCCTGCCTTCAATTTGTAAAAAGAAATGCAGTGTCTGTAAAGCACGATGACGTGAAGTGCAATAGAACAAGGTGTGCCTGTCTAGTCAGAAAGTTGATTAGGGAGCCTGGAATCATTACCAGGTGAGTTAGTTAAATCGTGTACACATGAAGGGACAAGGGGTCTTTGTAGCAAAGAATCTCCACAATGACGATACTCTTCCCACAGAAACTTGCCCTCAGACACCCATGCCTCTGACAGGACTGCACAGGAGTTGCAGAATGGCCTCAGTTACTCTTCTCAACCTCTGTTCTCATTGCCGTTTCACTTCTTTTTTAAAAAGATTTTATTTGCCCTGGCTGGCAGTGCAGTGGATAAGGCACCGGCCTTCGAACCCAAAGGTCGCAGGTTCGATTCCCCAGCCAGGGCACATAACCAGTTTGCAAGCCAGGTCTCCAGCCTGCTCTGTGGCTGGAGGCAAGTGAAAGGCAGCCATACATGGATGTCTCTCTCCCTTTCTGCCTCTCTCCCTTCCCCTCTTTCTAGAAATGATGAAATAAAATCTTTTTAAAAATTTAAAAAGAAAAAGATTTTATTTATTATTTTGAGAGAGAGGGGAAGGGATCTATCACTTCCTTAATGATGTTAACACCTTCCAGTGGCACCTCTCTGCTTTGATCGCTTACATTTTGTTTAAAGCTTGATTATCAGAGGACTACCTATGTCCACAGGAGGCAACTGAGACCAGGTTTTCTGATTATTTCTGCAGTGCTTCCTGTGACATCTTGCGGTCTCTCCATCAAACTGGGATGATCCCATATTCTTCCCAGAGTTGTTCCGGGAGAAAAATGAGATCAATGAGATCAATGTTATTAAAGTGCTATTGCACACAAAATAGCCATTTTGTTGTCCTTCAACTTACCCCCCCCCAAAAAAAAAGGGGTAAACAAGAGCAGAGAGCACTTACTGGAAGAAGCTGAGAACGGGGAAAAATGACCAGTCAGCAAATAACTTGGGGAACTCCTGCTTAACTACTGTTTTTATTTAAGTTCCCCAAGATGATCGCTTAGATCCAAAACAGCGCTGATGCAAGATATACAATGAACTGAGGTCAGCGAGTGCAGATTTTTCCCCAGCCAGGGCTGGGAGAATGCTAGGGTGCACAATTAGTTGTTAACTGATAAATGAGGAGTCAGTTGGCTAGATGACACAGAAGTGGATACCAGCCAAAAAAAAAAAAGTATGTTGGCTGATTTATGAGAAAGAAAAAGAGGAAGAAGGGGGTGGAGAGAGAGAATGAGAATGAATCTGAAAGTCCCAAGAAATAAGTACACGAAGCAAAGAGGTCCTGGATATCAGCAAGCACTGGAGGCAAAGAAAGAACTTTTTTTCCCTCCCACTAACCTCTGGGAACAGTTCTCACCCTGGGAGGAGGAGGCGATTATTTCCTTGGGAGATTGATTACACTCACACAGGCCATTCTGAAAGTTGACCTCAGATTATATTCATCATATTTCACTTCAGACTCTCATTTTTTGATTGTCACATGTGTCGTTCTCTGAGTTGGGGGTGGACAGAAAATGGTATGTTATTGTCAGAGATAAAATATACTTATCTTCCCAAAGGACATGTTTTCTGCTGGAGATTTCTTTACTTTAAAAATGCTTATTAAAAAAAAAAAATCATGTTGGCAGTAGAAAAACCAGAGGTAAATAAAGACCAAACCAGTCACCTATTATACTCCCACTACATGCCTGCTGATACATTCAAAGGGTTGCCTATAATTAGTCTGCCAGATATAACACCATATCCACACATAATAGATTTTTATAAAGTTGAAAATCAGGCCTTTAAAGGTCAAGTAGAGAAGTCCTCTCATCTAATCTTTGAATCATTGTGTAAAAGGTAATAAGAACAGGAGGCTGGCTATTTCTTCCGAAGAAGGATCCTAGGCCAAAATACACAGTACAGACAAGCCCATGAAAGGAAGGAGTGTGAAGAGATAAAAGCAGGGAGGGCCCAGGGTAGGACAGAAAAGTGCCTATGGGATAGGCTCTCAACAAAGGCAGCAACTTCTTCATCTACACAGAGTGACTGAACTGCCATGTACACGAGGGTTCCAGTTCATTAGTGCTCTGACCCTGTCTCTGAATCAGATGACCTGTGAGCATCACCCCCCTCACTTGGTGGATAATAGAGATCTTCCATTTACAGGGTCCTCCGGACTTCGGTCCTTTCCAAGCAAGCCAATATGGAGTCCAGGAAAGTCCAAGGAATGGCCCTTCCATTGGGGCAGGGATTGGGGGTCAAGGGAGAAAGAGCAAGTGACCCAATGTGGCAGCTACCCTGGAGACCTATCCTCTAAGGTACACAAAGACACCCAGCTCTCCACTGGGTAGTTCCAGATGCCACAGGATGACCACATCATATTGAGCAGCAAGGGCTCTTCATGGAAGTGACTGGTGACTTTAACCTGTCAGACACAAACATCTAGAAATTTGGCCTCTGAACAGTAGGGAACTCACCTTCATTCGTGTTTGTGTGTCTCCTAACCTAGGATGCCGTTACCTGATACACAGAGTTGTTCCATAATGATTTTTTTTGTTGTTATTTTACCCAGATACAGCACAAAGATTTAAAAAACAGCAGTTTTGAAATCAGGGAGTATGTATTCTAGTCTTACACCCACCATGAAAAACCTGTGAATCTTGACACCATAGTCTCTCCCCTTCTCTGGCCTCAGTTCCCTAAGCAGGTTCCCCATGGCTTGTTCCCTCACTTCATTTAGCTCTCCTTTCAAATACTGGCTCCTTGAAGAGGCTTTTCCTCACCATCCTATGTCAACTTTCACCACCCCTCATCCCTTATCAACTCCACTTTGCATCAACTCCACTCTGTTACATTTTCTTCGTAACACTTACATCTGATTTTAAATTGCCTTCTTTCTTTCTTCCTTCCTTCCTTCCTTCTTTCCTGCTTTCACCCTTTCTTCCTTCCCTTCCTCCCTCCTTTCCTTCCTTCCTTCCCTGTGTCCCAGCCCTCCACTCCAGCCCCACCAACTGAATTCAAGTTCGATTAAGACAGGATAGTTTCCTTGTCGCTTCATCTTTTTCACTGCTGTTTCCTTAGATCCGATCACAGTGCCTGGCACACAGTAGGTGTAATTCATATTTGCTGACTTAAAAGTTGAAAACATAGTAGATGCTCAATAAATGTGTGCAGCATGAGATGGGGAAGGTAGTGAAATGGATGCGCTCAAGGTCCTCCACGGAGTCAAAACTCTGTGGACCACGGCACCGGAATGTTCTGATAAGGATCTGGCAATCCTGCAGGCACCTCCATATCAGCTCCCAAGTGCCAGCTAAAAGACTTCAAGCATTTTCCGAGCAAATTCCCCCTAGAGAGGCATTCAGGCTTTTCAGCATGTCCCTGAACTGGACACCAGAGGGCAGTATAGCCACGCTTACTGCTTCCCTCCAGGGGTGAGCTGGAGGTAGGGGGAATCCAAGTTCTGGATAAATGGCAGTCAGTACTCAGGTGTCAAATTGGCATGTCAGGACCGGCGCCTAACTGCCCCCTGATGTGAGGAGCTGCAGACGGCCAGACAAAGGGTTCAGTAAAGACTTCATTCAAAATGTGTAACGTGGAAATCAAATGTGAACAACAGACCCAGAACTATCTGCTCTTGCCAAAGCCAGGACAAACTCCATGGCCAGCTGCCAGAAGTGTCCTGGGTTGTTCCCCATACACAAGGGGAAGGAGCCACGTTTCCTTGTAACAAAAGGCCATTATGCAAGGGGCTGCCAAACATAATCTTCGTTTTGATGTCTTCTCCTCAACTAATGTCATAAAATGATGATGATAATCTTTTGATTTATGATTATCCCAAAGTTAGCACCCATCTCCCCCACCCCTAGATACACACCCATGCTAGCATCCAACTAAGCTGACAGCACGAGCTGATTATCTGCCTCTCCAAGAAATTGGTCATTGTGACTTTGCTTGAAATGCATTTTCATTAAAACCCTGTACCCATTATAAATTGGGGGAGTTTTTAAAAAAGAATACAATTAAATCCCCACTGAATCCCCTGCTACAGTATTCAAGGTGGCCATGGAAATCCGTATGTAAAGAAAACTGTGTTGGAGTTAACATGTATGGGCATACGCACGTAATTTCTGTTCCGAAATTTAGGGGCTTAAGAAGAAGCCAGAGGTATTCCGATATGTGAATTTCTACTACAATGGCGTATTCTACTATTTTTGAATTCTCAGCTACTCTGATGCTGGCATTTGATTTTAACCATACCCTGCTTGTGAAATATAAGACTTGATGCTCTCAAGAAAGATACTCCCAAGTTTTATATCTAAACAGATATCTTCCTCGTTTGTTCCCCTCTGTCACCAAATGCAGAATATACTAACATTTCATCCTGGGAGACATCCTTTTATGGACTGCAACCCCTCCAGCCACAGCTGCAGTCTGCTCCAAATACTACACAGCGCATATATATATACACACACACACACACACACACACACACACACACGTGTGTGTGTGTGTGTGTGTGTGTGTGTGTGTAAAACCAAACAATCTCTGGCTTCAGAACCAGATCACTGCCCTGGACCTCTGAGAGGCATTTATACAATATTTTTTTCTAGAAACCTGCATAGCCTCCATTGTAAGCTTTTGATGAATTAAAGTGTTCATTTGGAACTAGATAAGCGTAGCGGGCTTGTCCCTGCAAGTTCCTGTTAATAAAGTTGAGAATGTTTCAACCCTCAGGAGGTGAAAAACAAAAAAGGAGCTAGTCCATCTTGTGCTGTCAGAGGTGATCATTTTCAGATGGCCCCCTGGTAGTGCGGGCAAATGTGTCCCTTTTTAGCATCATCTAAACCAAGCGAATACAGGAGGCTTCTTGTCCATCTGCACACGGAGACGGCGCAATGAAAGGAAAAATAAACAGCTCTAAACTTATCTAAATAGCTCCACGGAAAATTCAAAAAAAGCAAAGCCTCTATCTAAAGCAATTCTTTCTCCTCTGAGCAACACGTGCAGAAAGCTTGTTCCACTCAGTATTTTTATCCCAACTGCCCTAGATTCACTTCACCTGGACAGGGTGTGGGTCCCAGGAAGCAAGGCCTGATGTCTGCTCCATTTTTAACTTCTTATCATTTCCACAGAGGCTTTAGTTTTTAATCAAGAAAACAGGAAGTAAGCTGGAAGCAATAAAACAGAACAGAGCAGGGCCTGTGAATTCCAGGAGGGAAAAAAAAAAAAAAAACCTTCAGTGCTTGAAAATGGCCCTGAGCACAACGGGTTGTGTGAAAATTGCTAAGAAGGAATTGAAGGAGCCAAATACAGCTTATTGAAAATATATGAAGTCTCTCCTCCAGGCTCAGGACCCTTTTGAGCCTTGAAGGCACTGGAAGGGGTGGGAGGAGAGTGCACCAAATGTGCCTTTTTATATCTCTATTTCTCTCCTCCTTCCTCCCAGTGCTTCTCTAGCTTTCTCTTTTTTTTTTTTTTTCCTCCTTCTGACTCCCCTCTTTGTTTCTTCACCCTGGAGAAGAGAGACCAAAAGTACTACCTTGAATGGAAGTTGTAAACCTGCCTCTACAATGGCCACAGGCATCCCAGAACCTAAGAATCCCCATTGTACATACTGGTCCTTGTGATAAAATGCTGTCTGCCAAGTGGCTGAAGAGCCTCATGGTTTCCCAGTCAGAGCTGAGGAAGATTTTGAAACCTATTTAGTGAGTAGCAAGTACCACAGTTCACCATTAGCCACCAAGTGATACGTTTCAAAACCCCTAGTGGATGCTTGAAATCACAGACAGTACCGAACTCTATATAGATTCATTTTTTTTTTCTGTACACGTACAAAACTTCTAAAAGGAGGCACTTTAAGGCTTCTCTCGGCATAGCCAAAGTTCCAGCATCACTACTCTTGCATTTTGAGGCCACTGAGTAAAAAAAGTACAAGTTGCTTGAACACCAGCCCTGGGATGTCGTGACAACCATCTGATAACTGTGATGGCTTTGAAATAACTAACGAGAAGGGGGCAGGTCGAGGGTAGAGACTCTGGATAAATGGAGGGGTCACATCCTGGCTGGGACAGCGAAGGCCACATGAGATTTCGTCCTTCTATGCAGAATGGCACGAAAACTGAAAATTCATGAATTGTCGACTTCTGGAATTTTCCATTTAACATGTTTGGACCATGGTTGACCAGGGATAACTGAAATCCCAGAAAGCCAAACCATGGCTAATGGAGGACTACTGTGGAAAAACAGATTCTAAGAGGCAGAAACAATGTCCCTGTATTGGCTCCAATAGTATATTTCATATTCCTTCATCTGAGACTACCATAATATATTGAAAATGGCTATCTCTTTGTCTTTCCCACTGGACTGTGAGCCCCTTGGGGGTAAGAAAAATGTCTCTATCATCTTTGTGTCTCAGTGTTTACTTGAGAGCCTGACACTGAGGCAGGGGCATTTAATAAGCATCTATTTAACTGAACCAATCTCTGTATTAACAGTCAACAAAACAGTGGCCTCGGTCTGAAATATGCCAACTGAAAATAATCTGATTTGTACATCGTAGAATGTTTCCAAAATTTAGCAGTTAAGATACATATGCCTATTCTAAGCAGAAAATAGCTGATATAATCAAAGGAAGCATCGCATATTTTAAAAGCTGTTTTATATTTCAGGAACCATGTCCCCTGGAAAAACTGTCCTTTATTTGCCTGTCAGTGACCATGTCCTTTCCTCGTGGTAATTCACACAATGTAGCCCTAGCCATGAAAAACTACAAAGGCAGAGAGCCTGCTTGTGCCTTGCTGGGATTAGATATTAAATAGGTGGATAAGGGTCACATGTGGTCCCAATTCCAAATTCATGTTGCAATGCCTGGTCAAGGTGGGGTGAGACAAAAGAAAAATTTCCAGCTTCTATTCTGAACAACCTGGCGTAGGTCTGATAAGATAGATTGTCATGAAAACTATCCAGTGAAGTGCAATTTTTCATTCAAATCTTCAAAAGAAAAAATACAGGAAAACAATGTACTATCTTGTATATCTATCTAAATAGTGAGATTTAAAAAAAAAATAAATTCTTAGAGATGGAAAATCGGTTTTAAGAGACTATATTACAAATAATATAAATTATCTTGCAGCTTTCGAAATAAATGCATATTAAGTGCTGGAATACTATTCTACTCCCCTGAACTGCTATGATAAGAAAAAGGGTGGGCCAGCCCTCTCACAAACATCTCAGATAGGCAGCCTTCATCTAAGTAGTAGTACATGGACTCAAGTACATCCCATAAAGCAAAAGTCCTCATGGGCAGTGACAACAGCCATGTGTCATAGTTTAATATCTCAGTATTTCAGAATTGCTCTTTGAAACTTAAAAGGCAGCAAGAGCCATTTTCTATATGCATCAACAACAATTTCATTTCTATATGCTGAAGTGTAAGTACAAAATCAACCCTAAGCTGATACAGTTCTAAAAGAACCACAGTTTAAAAATATGACTTTCTACCACGTATGACAAATCCTTAAATGTGCCCGAAGAGAAATGTACTGGTAAGTTAGACCCTAGTTATAGTAATACCTAGAAAGGAGTAAACTGGATAAAGACAAATGATTTTCAGTTAAAACATGGTGATCAGGAATTGCGTATACCTTATCTGAGCCCTCAAAATAGCAACTATTTAAAAGAGCCTTCTCAAAGTCTGGGACAATCTCTATTCTTATCGGCCAAGTAAGTGCATGTTAGTTGAGGTTTCTCTAACACCGACTGCCTCAATGAGGACATGGGAAATCACCAATCAAATAAAGATTTTTGAGGATACATTTTCCCAAACTCACCAAGTTGTACAACTTACACACTGTCAGAAATAATGTTCTTTTTTCTGTCTTCTAGAAATCCTAACACATTTTAGCTTTACCTTCACAGTTAAACTGACTCAATTTCATCACCACTGCTTTCTGAGTGAGCACACACAAGGCCTCCTTCCAACCAACCCCCTGTAAGTAGTTCAGCCCTACCTAGGCTTGGGAGAATCTCTAAAGCTAGGGAAGCTGCTAGGAAGCATGGTATACAGCATCAAGTCTCTCTGGGCTTCCAGTACTGCCGTAACTTTTCACCCCAGTTGTAATAACTAGGCCTTTGGTAACTCTTTACGATTTATATAGCTTGGTCAGTTTCAGCAATCTTGCACCTATCTTGACACTATCTTGCCTGGCTCGGTTCCTGTCTGGTTTCCTGGCCAGAACTCTAGTTTTTCTGAATTTGCCTTGCTGCTGCTTCTTAGGATCCTACCCCTGAGCCTTGGATTAGAAATTCAATTTCTTAAACTCTAGTCAGATGGGTTCAGCTGAGATCAGATGTCCCAGTTAGGCGCCTGTCTCTTTCTCCATCTAGACTTTGAGCTAAGAGCAAAGGCTTTATTACGTTTAGCTCTATTCCATAGAACAGAGTACAATACCCAGCATGTAGAAAGTTTAGAGGGGATTTAATAAGTAGATCTTTACCATAGTTATCACCCTGGACCCAATGGTGTGTCCACAAACCTAAATCTGTCCCTTCACCTGTGCCTGAAATTTTCTCTAATCACCAGCCCCAGTCCACTGAGTCTCATTAAAAGCTAAGGGGCAAGTGTCTTCGTTTTTGCATTTAAAGTGCATAAATGATTGTTAAATCTACTTTCTCCTATTCTTCTTAAGCTTCCTCTCAATCCTCCTAAAACTATTCAGAGAAAGTATCCTCTTCCTGAAAAAAAAGGTAAGTTGCCTGCCATCTCCAATGGAAAGAAAAAATTTTTCTCAAGAGCAAGTTTGCCAAAATGTCAAGAAATCCTTTTTTTTATGTTTCTTTGGTGCAAGAAAGGTCGATTTTAAATTCAACTGGAGCTCATTAGCATATTAAGATTTTATATTTCATTTTAGGCTTATCTAGCTCACGTAACAAACCAGCTCTGCTTCTCTGAAAGATCTGAGTTGTAAATAGTTAAAAAGAGATGCCAGTCAGGCAGAAGGCCCTTCTGCCTGATGATGGCATTCATGAGGGAGGAGAATCGGTTCTATGTCTCTTCAGGCTAGTTGGTTTAGATGGGCCCACATGGTAGGACCCCATACGATGAACAGGCCCCTCAGCCTGACATTACCTACCCCTTTGGTATGCTTTGGGACTCAAGATTTCTACCTTACTTCAGGCTAGTAAGGGAGGAAGGAGCAGGGCTCGCCCTTCCTACAAGCCACTACCAAGACTAGATATTGTGCCTGGGCATTTGACCCCCATGGGACACGGATGACAGGCTTATTTTAGGGAGCTTAGCTGATCCATCGAACTTGTTTATTTGCCTTTCATGAATAGAACACAGTAACTGTCAGGCTGACTATGCCTTGTGCATGAATGAGTTTTGTAAACAGTACAGTTCAAATGTTGCTCTTGTTGCTGCTAGTGCTGTAACAGGGATAAATATCTTGCTTAGAGAAAAAACTAAACAACTCAAAATCCCTTGAACACTATCCTCTGCCTGCTATTTCCTTTTAGAAGTCAAATGATCCTTGGAAGGGAAAGACTTAAAGTCATCTAAACTTGGGGAGAAGTGAGCTTATCTCAAGTGTCCCACACGGGGGACAGGGCTACAGTGGCATGCAGAAGAGGAAAGGCTACAAAAAAAAGAGGTGGTGGATATTTTTCTTTGCCTCAGGCTGACATGTGTCAAAGTGCTGTGGGATACAAGTAGGACTGTCCTCATAATTTGTGGGGCCCAGTGCAAAAGGGAAATGTGGGATCTGTTGTGTAAAAATGACTAAGAAGCCCTGACTGGTGGCTCAGTGGATAGGCACCAGCCTGAGAACCCAAAGGTCGCTGGTTCAATTCCCAGCCAGGGCACATAACCAGGTGGCAAGCCAGGTCTCCAGCCAGGTCCGTAGCTGGAGGCAGGTGAAAGGCAACCATACATTGATGTTTCTCTCCCTTTCTTCCTCCCTCCTTGCCCTTCTCTCTAAAAATAATAAATAAAATCTTTAAAAAATAAAAAATGACTAAGAATTTCAAGCGGGCAATAGCAGGGCCTGAAACCAAGCTTCACACCATTTTGAAAGTAGGGCTTCATGTGACTGTACAGGTTGTGTGTTCCTGAGGCCGGCCCTGCCTAGGCACAGGGCTGAAAGTTGAGTACACCCACACAAAGTCATCGTCATGCCTGAGAAATCAAGTCCAAATAGGTATCCCACTGATGGTGAGCTCCACAAATGCAGGAATTATATTCACCTTTATAAGCCTCGTCTAGGGCACCACATGATTTTTGTGCATGTTGTTGATTCCCTGTGTCAGTAATGCCTGTTTTGGAATTCACTGCCTGTTCCTTCCATGCCAAATCTTTATGGAGCATTAAAGCTTCAGTTGGTGTACTCCCTATCCCTGCAGCTCTCCTTGATCACTTTTCCGTCGCCCCGTGCAAGGCCAGCATAGTCCTCCAGAATAAAACTGTCACTCCCATCTCTCACTGGGAGATGCATGTTCCACTCAGCTGTAACCTCTCTAGAGCATACACGGTCGAAAGGCTAAGACTGAGAAGGAAAGGTAGTCATCCAATAACACTTTACCTAGTCCCTGATCTAAGAGGATAGGCTACATTCCTTTTGAGGAACAGGAATGACTTTGGACAGAAGCTTCTGCTTGGGAGTCAGGAGCCACCTAGAAGGGCGGAACCCCTGTGAGCAGAGAGCTGATTGCCTTGCACTTCCTTTGACCTGTGTGTGGTACCACCAATCCCTTCTTTCCTTGGCCTCTTAAAAGATAATTGCCTTGGAGAAACTGAGGTCATACAAAAAGGGGGAAAAAAAAAAGAGTTAAGATCAGTATTTGGAACTGATAAAAATAATTGCATTGTCATGGGATGGGAAGGCTATTTTGGATTCACCTGACCTCCTCTGCCCAGTGTCCATTCCCGAGAGCCAAAGAACTTCACTGAACGGACCTCAGAAATGTTCATTGCCTCAAGACCAAGAATAGGCAATATTATACAACTGCCAGACCAGATCTGACATTACAGATTACAAATCAGGGCATTCAGATTTCTGTGGACTTGAGCAAAGAATTTCAAGTCCCACTCAATTCGATTTCCCCCACTGCATTATAGCAACCAAGCACATACAATTCTAAAATATGGTTATTATGGCGTCTGGAGACAGGCAGCAAATTTATGAGTATTGTCAACCTAGCCTCTTTGGGTTCATTTTGTTCTGAAATATCTTTTACCTAAAGAAAAGAAATGAAAGAAAAATCACATGCAATTGCCTTGCAAATAACAGCATATGCCACAGATTCAAAAAGCAGAAGCAGAAACTTCCCAGAGTGCATTCTTGAAAGGACTGTCTGTAAGGAGCCATCAGGGCAGCGTATCGTAGGAAGGTCCAGTGTGCTAACAAAGCAAAGCTGGAGGTCTTCTTGGGATTTAATTAAATTTAAAAGCATCATCAAAGAAGGTGACCAATGCCCTGGCTGGTGTGGCTCAGGTGGTTGGGCATTGTCCTACAAACTAAAAGGTCAGGAGTTTGATTCTCAGTCAGGGCACATGCCTAGGTTGCAGTCTTGGTCCCCAGTTGGGGCACATATCAATTTTTTTTTAATTTTATTGTTATTGTATTACATCCATCCCCTTTTTTCTCCCCTCTGTCCCCCGCCCCACCCACCCATTCCCCCCAAAGTCAATCCCACCTGTTGCCCATATCCATGGTTCCTTTATACTAGGTTCTTGCATATATCAATTTTTCTCTCTCTCATCAATGTTTCTCTCCCTCTCTCTAAAATAAATACATATATTTTTTTGAAAAGATCACCAATGTTTGGAAAAAGAACTCCCAAATACAACTGAAGCTCCACCTCTTACCCCGAAGTACTAAATTGGCCATTTAATGGGAGAGATAAGGCTTTTGTTTAAGCCTATCTGTGTGTCCATTTCTAGCAATCTCAGCTGCCATGATGCCATCAACTGTTTGTATTTGAAGTCGACTCATGTATGACAATTCCCCTTACAAGCAACTAACTGAATAAACCAGCATCTCTCTGAATGGACAATGAGATCTGAACACTAGAAATGAAGGGTGAAATAGGAAGGCAGACTTGATCAATGAATTCTGAAACTTTCTTGTAAGGAATCCCTCTCAAGAAAAAATGGTGGCAACAGAGTTCACCAAGAAAGTTCCTTTTCATTCAAAGAGAAAGGTCTACCACCAAGAATGATTGATCTGATACACCCATAAAAATTGGATATAGCCCTGGCTGGTGGCACAGTGTATAAGGCACCATCCTACAAACCCAAAAGTCAATGGTTTGATTCTCCAGCCAGGGCACATAACCAGGTTGAAGCCAGGTCTCCAGCCAGGTCCGTAGCTGCAGGCAGGTGAAAAGCAACCATACATTGATGTCTCTCTCCCTCTATGCCCCTCTCCCTACCCTTCTCTCTAAAAAAAAAAATAAAATCTTTTAAAAAATTAGATATATAGGTGTTCCTAGTCTTTAACTAGACCATGCAGAGAGATGCTCTTTGTAATACATTTTCTGCTTTTTGTCAGGATCAATTGAGAAAATTCTAAGCAATGGAACTGCTGCTTGTACTTCTTTCCTACTTTGGAAAATGGTGACTCACAGATCTAACATGTATTTATACATACATCTTTCTGCTTAAGAATTTAGTAAGTCCATGTAAAATCTAGTGCAATTTTATATAATCATGCAGTAAAAAAACAAAACAAACAAACAAAAACACTTCTTTCTCTTCCTCTAGGGAAAGAAATAGCAACTATGTCCTTTTTTATTTTTAAGATTTTATTTATTATTTTTAGAGAGAGGGAAAGGGAGAAAGGCAGAGAGGGAGAGAGACATCAGTGTATGGTTGCCTTTCACCTGCCTCCAGCTACAGACCTGGCTGGACACCTGGCTTGCAACCTGGTTATGTTGTCCTGGCTGGGAATCAAACCAGTGGCCTGCGAACCCAAAGGTCACTGGTTCAATTCCTCACCAGGGTACATAACCAGATTGCAGGCCAGGTCTCCAGCCAGGTCCATAGCTGGGGGCAGGTGAAAAGCAGCCACACATTGATGATTCTCTCCCTTTCTTCCTCCCTCCTTTCCCTTATCTCTAAAGACAATGAATAAAATCTTTAAAAAAAAAAAAAAAAAAAAAAAAAACGCATTACCTTACCAAATATTTGGTAGCTTTGAGTAAATCTAAGTCATCTCTTTAAGCTTTCATTTCAAGAGATACTAATTAAACAGTCAAGAACATTGAAATACAACACAACCTGTATTAGCACATGTCGGCTAAACAAAGGAAACTTAGAGATAGGTTTTGTCAAAGCTATAAAGATTCTTTATACCCCAGGCACTCAAATGAACTTCCCTAATAGATCTCTCAAGCTTTTTCATTTTATGTGTTGTCTCCATGAAGTCTGCATCCTAAGTTTAATTGCACATGAATGAATTAAGCATCTAGGTGTGCATGTATGGGTGTGTGCATGTGTAGTGTGTGTTAGTGAGAGAATGCAACTCAGAAAATGGGCTTAAAGGGAAACAAGCAGTTGTTGACATCTTCATTTCCACTGCCCATTCCTAAAACAATGACAAACTCTAACACTCGTAATAATAAAGCCCAAGGCTTATAACCCATTCCAAATGTCCCAAGGCTTATATCTCATTCCAAATGTAAGAGTTAATACAAATAGAAAATGCAGATGAATAATTAACCCACTGAAGGTCTCATTTCATGAGATCATGTATTCAATATCTTAAATATAGTACAGCCATGTACCACATGATGACCTTACGGTCCACAATGAACCACGTATGCAACAGTGGTCCCATCAGATTACAACAAAGCTGAAAAACTCTTATTACCTAGTGATGCCAAAGCAGTCATATGTTGTCATAGTGCAAAGGTTACAAAAATCAATCAGGCTGTGGCTGAAATGGCAAACATATTGAACCTGGGTATAAATGAATATGAAACTGAGGACCTCCTAGAGATGGTTCCCGAGGACTGCTTAGATCTGGAACAGAAACGTATAGCTGAAGGAGAGGAGAAAGAAAACTGCCGAAGAAAAAGAATCCCAAAAGAAATTCACAGTGAAGAGTTCCATAGAAAATTTTTTCAGACCTCAACAAGTTCCTTAAAGAATCTGAAAACATGGGCCCCAACGATGAAAGGTTTTCAATAATAGAGAAGAATAGTCGTGGTGCATTATTTACTGACAAGTAAATCTATGATGAAGAAAGGAAACAAACCAAGTAAACCTCCATGAAATACTTCTGAAAACAGGGACACCATCTCAAGAAGAGCCCCAAGCAGTCCTTTGGGAGGTGCTCCAGAAGAAGGCATCGCTATCACAGGAGGTGACAGTTCCATGCTTGTTCTTGCCCTGAAGGCCTTCCAGTGGAAGAAGGCACAGAGATGGATGACAGTGATATTGATGATCCTGACCCTGTGTAGGCCTAAGCTAAAGTATATGTTTGTGTCTTACTTTGTAACCGAAAGTTTTGAAGAGCAAAACATAAAATAATAAATTTTCAGACAGAAGAAAGCTTAACAGAATAAGGATATAAAAATATTTGTGTATAGCTATACAATGTGTTGGTAGCAAAATATTATTATAAAAAAGTTGACAGTAAAAATAAAAAATTAAAGTTCATAATGTAAAAAGTTACAGTAAGCTAAGGTTAATTTATTATTGAAGGAAGGAATACATTGTTTTATGCATATTATGTAGCCTCAGTGGACAATGTTTATGATGTTGACATTAGTGCACAATAAGGTCGTAGGCCTTCACGGCTCGTCACTCACCACTCACTCACTGATTCACCCAGTGCAACTTCCAGTCCTGCAAGTTCCACTCATGGTAAGCATCCTATACATGTGTACCATCCTTTATCTTCTATACCATATTTTTACTGTACCTTTTCTATGTTTATACAAGGCTTATCCAGAAAAAGCCCAGCCATTGTTAATGTAACAAGAATGGTTTATGTGACTTCAATGTAACCTGGCAGCCAAGAAGAATGAACTGGAATGTTCGTGTGTGAACAATGACGACTTCACTGTACTAGTCAGCAGGGGCGGTAAGTGACAGAGCATGTGGCCTTCACATTCAAAACGATTAAATGAGTAGAGCAATGAATCTGCATCAAATTTTGTGTTAAGCTTGAACATTCCTCCACAGAAACTACTTAGATGATTCAGAAGACCACAGCTGTGGGCAACTGGTGGATGGCAGCTTCATCACAACAATACACCTGCTCATGCATCACATCTCATGAAGAGATTTTGGGTGAAAAATGAAATCACCCAGGTGACTCAGCCCCCCACTACAGCCAAGATTTCATGCCCTGTGACTTCTGGCTTTTCCCAGCAGTAAAATCATCTTTGAAACAGAAAAGACTTCAGACTGTTAATGAGATTCAGGAACATACAACGGGGCAGCGGATGGCAATTGGGAGAACTGTGTGAGGTTCCAAAATGCCTACTTTGAAGGGGACTGAAGTATCATTGTCTTATGCATAATGTTTTCTTGTATCTTGTGTCTTCAAGAAATGTCTCCATTTTTCATATTACATGGCTGGATACCTTCTGGTCAAACCTTGGGTGTTTAGACTCACAAATACTATTGTGTGACAATTGCCTATTCAGTATAGTAACTGTACAGGCTTGCAGACTAGGAACAATAAGCTATACCATATAGCCTAGGTGTAAACTAGGTTATGCCACTTAAGTTTGTGTAAATGTACTCTATGATGTTCTCACAACCACAAGATTGTCTAAAGATGCATTTTTGAGAATATACTCCCATTGTTAAGTGACAGATGACTGTATATAAAATGAGCACATTGCCAATTTCAAAAGTCCTCTTATTATTGAGAGAAGTCAAGGAATTCTAGTTAGTATACACACTCATACATACCCTTATCAGTTCACAAAAAGTTAACAGTATTTTAGAAGGTGGCGTTATCATCAAACCAAATTAATATAAAGAGCCAACTTTGTGGCTCAGTCCAGCCTGAAAACAGTCTTGCACAAACTGTGTAGTGCTTAAGATTGTGCTTAATAATTTTCTCCTTATGAGCAAACTAATAATGATGCTTATATCCTGCCTGCAGACTTGCCAAACTATTTCAAATTCCATGCACATATATTCTCTTATCCATCATTCCTCCTCTTCCTGACTTTACAGGAAAGCTTAACAGCAAGGACCGTGGACTGAAATTGTTCCAAAGGCTTGATTTCAAGTCTATAAAATGGTGATAATAAAACTACCCCTACCCTCTATCCCAGAGGACTATTATTGTGAGAAGCAGGTAACATGTTAAACAAAACTCCTCTGAAAACTTCCCAACCATAACACTTTATCAACATCAACAATCCTTACATTACACGCTAGTGATTGGACAATCACTCAGAAATTTTTCTAAGTTTCCCATTGAATAAGAATTCCTGCCAGAGAAGAGGGAAAGTGTCCAGCTTCACTGGGAAACATCCGTCTAGATCATAAGAGAGAGAGAATAAGCAGAAGACATAGAGATGTGTTAAAGATTCAAGGTCACAACAGAAAAATTTCACAGAGTAAAATATGAGTCCAGCAGGGCTCAACCAAAACAAAATACTAAATTAAGTTGATAACCAAAACAGATACAATCAATTTTAACTCTAGGACCAAGAATTTAGACCAACTGACATTTCCAAGTTCTCTACCATGCTCAAAACTTGTTCCATTCTAGGCTTCTAGGTCATCTGAGAAAGCAAATCTGGTTTGGGGACACTTTCTAACCCTGTGGGACCTAATAGCCACTTACCACGCAATCATTACATTTTACAGGATTGGCCTGAAATGAACCTTAAGGGAATGGTGCCTTCTTTTCTAAAGATATAATCAAATGGGAAAAATCCTTGATGGTTTCATTTGTCTCAAATGAACAGATATGATTCATTAGGCCTGGAGTGGCCTAGGCTTACATTTGAATCTGAAGGTAACACTGAGGGGAAAATATCCAAAAGTCAATCTCACACATGGCCCAGTATATACAGTATACCTGGTTTAGGTTAATCTCTCCCAGGACTATAATTTACCCTATATGAATGCCTGAAAATAATTTTTTCTCAAAACCCAGATATTATTTCCATATCTATAAAGGTTCTATTTTTGAAATGAAACAGTATTTTTTGAAGATTTTTTTATTTATCTTTAGAGAGAGGGAAATTGAGGGAGAGAGGTTAAGAAACATCAATGTGTGGTTGCCTTTCATGTGCCCCTAACTGGAGACCTGGTCTGCAACCCAGGCATGTGCCCTGACTGGGAATCGAACCAGTGACCCTTTTTGGTTCACTCGCCAGTGCTCAATCCACTCAGCCACACCAACCAGGGCTGAAATAGTATTTTTTTTTAAAGATTTTATTTCATTATTTTTAGAAAGAGGGGAAGGGAGAGAGGCAGAGAGGGAGAGAGACATCAATGTATGGTTGCTTTTCACCTGCCTCCAGCCACAGATCTGACTGGAGACCTGGCTTGCAACCTGGTTATGTGCCCTGGCTGGGGAATCGAACCTGCGACCTTTGGGTTCGCAGGCCGGCACCTTACCCACTGT
>PVIW01001279.1:231202-318044 GCA_004026585.1 Noctilio leporinus | reverse complement strand
GGCCTTCAGGGGGAGGGGGGAAGGGGGTGGGGGGGGGGGGGGAGGCAGAGGCAAAGAAGGGGAGCAGCTTAGACAAGAACCTAGTATAAAGGAACCATGGACATGGACAACAGGTGGGATTGACTTTGGGGGGAATGGGTGGGTGGTGAGGGGGACAGAGAGGAGCAAAAAGGGGATGGATGTAACACAATAACAATAAAATTTTAAAAACTAAATAAATTAGAGCTGAGAGAGAAAACGTGGAAAATAAAATAAAATAAAATAAAATGAGCATTATCGAGCATTGCTGGTAACAAACATTCTGGAAATTAAGCCATTTGTATTAATTTTTTTAAGTCTACATATTTTGACCTAATTATTTTATATCTTATAACCTATCTTAAGAAAATAATTAATAATAAAAGGGATTAGCCAAAGAACACACATACATAACCCACCACAGACAACAGGGTGGTGATGGTCAGAGGGAAGGGGGAGTGAAATCTGATGAAGGCTAGCAAAGTGGGGGAGGGGATGGAACATCTGTAACAGTATCAATGATAAAAATTAAGAAATAAAAATAAAAGTAAAAATAAATATTAATAAAAATGAGTAAAGAGATATTTCACAGTTACCTCTGAAATTAAAAACAACCTAACAAAACATCCAAAATACTCAATACAGTAGAAAAGCAGCTATCTAAATTATTATAATAGTAGATATACTACCATTTAAAATAAAGTACATTTTAATGTCTATTTAATGACTTAGAGTGTTCTATGACACTAGATAAGAAACATATGCAAAAGTTCCTTAAGAATTAGTATTCTAGGCTTATTTTTTTTAACACATATGTACATGGGGCGGAGCAAAAAAAGGTTCACAGTTGTGAGTACACAAAACACAGAATTTCTTCTTGTATTATTATTTATTTATTGTAATCATTATATAAACAACTATAAACCTACATTTCCCTTCCCTATATATGCATATTTAAAAAAAAGAGAGAGAGAGAAAGTGTTCATTGTAACTATATTTTGGTGACAAAATTGGAAAATTATTTTTTTCTTTGTAACTTTTGGTACTTCTCTAATCATCTTTAATAATCATTTATTACTTTTATAATCATAAAAATATTCAATATAGCTCAATAAAATACAAAGTACATAAATAAAACATAAATGTAAAATGTTGAATGGGAATTTTTGGCATCAACAACACAGGATCAGTAGTTCAAAACATGCATAACCCAAACTAATGGTTTTGGTCTTCCTAGTGGTCAGCTTCCACTGAATTTGAAGTGGCCTCAGATTGGCCAATCACATTTCCTAACCCCTTATACTAAAGTAGAACTCTAATTTCAATTTTTAAGTTTTGTTCTTTTGATTTGTTTGTTCTGTTTATGTCTCTGACAGAACCTACCGCATTACGGTAGCAGTCTGGAGGGTTTTCTGCATTGCAACATCCTTTTAGGAGGTCATCATACACGCTAGCAATTCTTAAGAGCTCTGGTGTAGACAATTCTTGATGTCTCCTTGAGTATTCATAAAGAAACCTGTGGTGTGTGAAATACTGTATATATTAGAATTTAGAGAAAGCAACACAACAAATCCTGCTATCTTTTAGTGTAGTCAGATCTAATACTGAGTCTGCTTTTAAATGGTATTCCTCTTCTGGTATGGTCAGAGAGTGCATTTACACTATAGGTGATCTTTTTACCTAGTTTCATTCTCTCCCCCACCATCTTCGCTCTCATTGTTGTTTCTGAAAGTTATTTTCTTTTTTTCCAATTACCATTTAGTCCCCTTATACCCCCTTGCCACCCCTTGCTGTGAAATCACCACACTGCTGTCCATGTCCATGAGTCCTTTTTCCTTTTCATTCAATCCACCCACACCCCACCCTCCCTGTACATTAGCTGTCATCCTGCTATCTATGAGTCTGTCTCTATTTTGCTTGTTTGATAGTTATATTACTTAGCCATGAAGATATCTTGGTCAGCATTTCGTTCTTCACACAGATTTTCACTTTCAATAAATTTTGTTTCTCGTAGAGATAAATCTGCTGGTCGGTCATCTTTATTTGAGTAAATTATGCACTCTCCACGTTCTGGTATTTTCTTTTCACAGCACTCTTTAATTTTGCTGGAGATGGAATCTTGTTTTGAACAAATATGGCTCATAACTTTGCTCTGTACCAAGTAAGAATGAGAAATGAATTTAGTTTGACAACGTTGTCAGGGCTGAGTTTTCCTTCATAATGGAAGGCAAAGCCAACCATGAGCATAACACCTGAAATTGCTTTGTTGTGATGAGTAAAATTTATTTAAATTTTGTGTTAATACACATGAAGTTTCATATTAAAACAAGCTTTATTACTCAAGATTTTAGATGATATAACTATGAAAAAGATTCAATTATAAATTCACATTTATTGTTAAATATTAATCATTTAAATAATTTACCCCTACTTCTCTGATATGTTGGCATTTTAAATTCTACATGTTGCTTCTGTCTCATGAAAGTTTTCCTGTGTATAAGGGTAATAAGGGTCATTAAAGATGTGTTACTTTGATATCATTAATCTTAGATTTATTATCTTAAGGCCTGAGACTACATTGTCAAGCACATAGTAGAAACTTAATAAATATTTAATTAAAAAGAATGGTAAACAAATGAGCAACTATCAGATGAAGACATCTGAAACATAATCTATTGTACTCATTGGTTGTCATTTTCCAATGGATGTTATTAAGCTGTTTAAATTATTAAATAAATAACACAAAATAAATATTACTCTATGCCCTCATCCAATTCTGATCTCCACATAAAGTTGTAGGAATAAGATAGAAGGTGAAGTTATCTTATTTACACCATAATTGGATAATTTTTTAAAAACTAATCTGGCTCTTAAGTTTTTTCTCCAGACTGTCTAGACTAAGACTGCACATTATTCCTACTCTCTGTTCCAGCTTCTCATGAACTACATGGAATTCCATCAAAATAGCAGGCTATTCCAGGCCTCTGTGACTTTGCTCAAGCTGTTCCTCCTGCCTAGAATCTTTTTTTGGTGCACAACTGAGAGTGAAGAACAGGATGAAGCTCTAAGTTGAGGTGAGAAGTGGAATGGGTTTGGCAACATGTTTTCAATAAACCACATTGACCAGCCTTTGCAAACATATATGTATATAACTCAAGGCCATTATTGTTCTAGGCAACACACATCTCCTTGTCTGGAATTCATTTCTATTTTGAATGAACTACCATTTAGTTCCTCTTATTTCCCTATAAAAAAGCATCAAAGGAGATATTAAGATTAGAATATGATCCCTTTGTCTCAGCTCCAAACTTCATAGAAAAATCTTCAATTATACCTTAATTCTGTACATTATATTTAATATTATGAAACCCACATCCCCATAAACAAACAATACAAAAATAATAGCTAATCTGATTATTTTTAAATGGAGTACATTTAGGAGCAAAATAATTCTTGGGGACATCTGCTGTCCACTGCTTGAAATAAAATATACATAGCTTCAAGTTCTAAAATTTAAGTTATTTAATTAACATATTCTTTCACTGTAACTTTGAAAAAGTAAAACTAATTAAAAGTCACTAAGAAAAAGTCTAATTTCAACTAAGAAATCAGGAAACTTTTAATGAGATTGGTTACATTTATGTGCATGAACAACTTAAACTAGGTCAATATTTTATCAGTATATACTCTAGGAGAATAGTTTTAAAGGATAGAGTGAGAGTTATTTGTATTGTATTTTTCATTATCATTTATCCCCCTTATTTTAAATGAACAGAAAGACTGTTCCTAACCTGAGGAAACTTAGAGTAAGCAGCTCTTAAAAACAAAGGTAGCAAATCATTCTCTGTGCTTTACTGTTGATTTCTAATACCTCTAAAAGAGGATTTGCAATGTTAAAAATACTTTAATTAGGTCTAAATAAATGTTCACAAATCCCAAATTTAGGAAGTTTTATTTCAAGGCTATTTAGTCATATGAAATAGAATCTGCTGAACAATCTACAAACAAGCCCATATATTAAAAAACAAAGACCTAAAGTTTTATTTGAACTTATTTGTTAACATTTTACTTTTTATTATAGTTACTTTCTGTTGATACCTAATAGTCCATTAACATTTTCATTTCATTGTGGTAGGGGAATCGTGCATCAATGAAACTTCAGAATAAAAAATCATTGTCAAAGACACCATTTTTACTTAATTTGAGGGAATATTTACCCTGCCACGGATGCAGTGCACAGCATCACCTTCACAGCACGCATCATACTTGGAGGAAACATCTTCTAGGAGGGAAGTTAGTTCCTTAAATTCAATCTTGGGGAATTTTTGACTAAGTATAGCAATATATCTGGAAAAAGAATTGATAAACGACTAAAAACATTTGAACAGCAAGTAAGATAAGAGGGAGTTGATGATACAGCATAAGTAGCTGCAAAAAAAAGCCTAGTACCCTTGCTTTTTCACATATGTCTTTATCAAAGGCCATTTATGCATTGCACAACCTGCATGATCAATTGGGAAATCCTAATTTGAGTCCCTAGTCTGGACTAGGGAGGGAGAAGAGAGGCCTGAAAAATGAGTTCTCTTCCATCATTTCTATAGCAAGCACAGTTGGTAAGGGGACTGCTATGTCCTGTTGTGAGCCTGTGGCCAGCATAGGTAATCCATCACAGAGCTCTCTCCTGATTATCAATTTGAAATCTCAGAATTTTTCTCAAAACATTGCACTAGCACCATTACTAATTGATTACGGTGACCAAATGAGAAAAAATGTATCCATATAAAAATGTCTCTTAGTCATTAATGTCAAAGATGGATAGATATGTCATACTAAAGTACTTGGAGGATTTAGTTCCTAGTTGGGAACTCTCAGGCCAATTCAGATTTGCACCCCGCAAGTCTTTTTTCATCCTGACATAATGTCCTGGTTCTGAGCTATCTACGTAGACTGAGAAACTAGGGAGAATCTAAATAAAGTTATCAGCGGCTTAACCAAACTAGGACACAGACAAGAAATTACAAGTAGAGACAAGTTACATATTATAAAACTCACAAAAATTTTAAATCTTGCAGTCCAAATTTCAAAAATGCCCCACAGACAGTTTTTTGAAAAGAAGACAATCCTTTTAAATACTGTATGACAACGAGTGCCTGAAGGAGAAAGAAGGAAAATGCTGTTGAAACAAGAGCAAAATCCCACTACTCTTTTATTTCTTAACTACATGTTAACCAAACTATTTCAAAGTTTGCTTATAAAACAAAAACATCCGTGGGACTTTTATTGTAGTAAATTTACATATCAAAAAAATGTGCATTTGTAGCACATTATAAAGGTGGAACCAGTCTTTCTGATAACTGAATTGCACTTGGTGGAAAGGTGAATCATGCAGTACACTGTGAGTTTCTTCATTTCCACTGGGATGATGCCATTGTATTAACTTAGAGAAGGCTGCCAAGGATAGAAGATAAAATGTCAAATTTTACCCTGAATATTTGTTCAGTCGGGCTTTCTTTCAATTTACAAGAAAGAAAAAGCCAAAAGAGAGAGGCCCTGGAGATAAATGATTGTTTCCAAAGGTCTCAGGAAACAAGAGCTTTTAGATTCACAGCAGGTGGTCAATGGATTGGAAACCAGCAAAAGTAAGAAGAGAATGGTTATTAATGGTAAACAACTCTGTGCTATAATTTAATTTACAATAGGATCTATTGTGTTGACAACACCTTATCCTTATCCATAAAATAAATGTAATACCCACCTTTCTTCGAAAACAGTGAGCTTTGTCTTGTTCTTCACAACATGCTTTAGTCATCTCCTCAATACGATCAGTTACTCTTAGAAGTGTAGGTGCAAAAACAAAGGGGTTCCTTCTGGAAACTTCATAGATATAACTATGAAAGAAAAGGTAGAGAAGGAGGGACAGGGAAGAAGTAAAGGAATGGTAGACAAGGGTGGGAAAGAAAACAGAAGGGAAAGGAAAGATGGGTAAAGGCAAGGAGATCAAATTGTGAAAATAAAGGAAGAAGGATTTTCCATTAGAGAAGCCTTCAATATAAAGTAGCAGTATGGAGCCTCCAATAAAAGTTTCTCGGTGTCTTATCATTGAATTGCCAACTCTAAGGTGAGTGATAATTGTAGTTCTAATCCTGAACACTGAGCTGTGGCTATTGTCCTTACCTTCCATGCTGCCAAATTGTTGGCTTCAGTCCCATGTTTAAAGGACAGCTGCCTAGACACACTACCTCTGAGATTTAGGGATCATATTTGCTTATGTTCGTTTAAACTTGTGATTTAGGTTCCAATGATTACACTGGCTTCTGGAAAAAGTCTCTGCTTCTGCAATTACTGCACTATTGAAAACGGGTTTTTACTAAACATTTATTGATTTCATATTTACCCTCAGTAAAGTCTGCCCCTTCTATTTGGGAAGGCTATATTATTTATTCCCTCCACTATCAACTTGTCACAATGCACACACTTCCGTTCTTGAGCTTGTCACATTAGACAATACACACCATTAATGAAAGGACCTTGAAATCAGCTTTCATATTTTATTCATGTTTATATTCTCAACACTGAACACAGAATCTGACACACAATAAATGGTGAATGGATTATTTGCTCAGTAAACATCACCGTATCCCTTTGAAATACATATTAAGTATTCGTTAGCCTAAGAATAATTCTTCAATTACATCATTTTTAATGAAAATGAAACTTACTTGCTTAGAAAAGATGCACTGTTATTTTTATAAGCTTGGCATTTCACTTCAGGATCCAGAGTAGGGAGAGGCGGCAGAAATCTTACATCAGCTTTCTTATTATAGAAGAAGCAGAGTCTTCTTTCAATGTCAGTCTTGCTGCAGCAATGTGAAAAATTATGCTTTTGTGGCAGCCCCTCCATAGCACACATTGCTTCCATTAAAATTTCATTCTGGACAACATAAAAGTGGAAGACACTTTTCATTCATTGTCATGTTTCTCAACCTTCTGAATTGTGAGTTGGGGGAAAAGATGGCAATTTTCCCAGTATCAGCAGCAGAGCATCTTAAGCCGCACCCTGGAAAACCATCCCAAACTTCATGAAATTTTCTCTATCCTATCTGAGGGTTCTTTAACCTCTTACTTTTTTCTCTGCTGCTTATATTTCCCTTGAATGACAGTTTTTTTCCCTCCTCTCCCAAGATGATGAAGTCAGAGTGCATATGTGTTGCTGAAATATTTAGTAGTAGCACTTACCTAGAGATGCAGATGGTGACTTTATATGGGAAAGGCCAAGAAAAGAGGATGCGATAGTAGAATACACATTGAAAGAGACCACTCAAAAGGATACCTCTGTACTTCTGTGCACTTAACCAGGATTTTGACTATCCTGCATTACATACAGCATGGACTGCAAGCTCATGGTCAACTCACCCTATGCATCATAATACAGAATTACATTTCTCTTGGGAAACTACCTCATCCTAAATACCAAAGTTAGGCATAATTAAAATGAGGGACACAGAAGATCTCTCTTTTTGGATTTTCAAACCCAAAGTTTTCTCAGTGTTGACAGATAATCTAGTTTGTTTCAGAAATGCAAACAACTTACTTACAGGTAACTTTGAACACTGAGAGAGTGTCCTATTGGCCAAGCATTGATCTTTGTGTTCCATCATGTCTTTTGCCAACATTTCTGCTTCCTCAAAGGATGCCTCCTGAATATATTGAGCAAATGCAATGATGGTACTGCAACAATCCGTACAGAGTACACAATGATTACCTGCAGAATGTCCATGTATATCCAACAAACTCATAAGAACATTCTCTTGTTAACTAGCCTCTGGAAATCATCCAAGTGTGAGGCTATAAATTATACAACTTCTTTTTCTTTTATTTTTAAGAAAAATTTTTTAAAGATTTTATTTCATTATTTTTAGAAAGAAGGGAAGGGAGAGAGGCAGAAAGGGAGAGAGACATCAATGTATGGCTGCTTTTCACCTGCCTCCAGCCACAGACCTGACTGGAGACCTGGTTTGCAACCTTGTTATGTGCCCTGGCTGGGAAATTGAACCTGCGACCTTTGGGTTTGCAGGCCAGCACCTTATCCACTGTGCTACCAGCCAGGGCAAATTATGCAACTTCTTGACAATTCAATTACCTCATCTGAATTTTATGATTAATATTGTATTTACTTTTTTGATATGGCTTCTTAATTAAATTACTTTTGAGAAGCATTAACTGTTCTGGAATATATCACATAAGATTACAATAAACACCAGCATCAAAAAGAGTTTAGAGAAACTCACATATATCCAACATTCTCCTCTATAAATTTCTGGGTAGTACTGAAATCATCTGAAAAGCAAAGATATGTAAATTATTCTATACCCTGGTAGTTTAACACTTTCCCAATACATAACAACATAGTATATCTAAATTTATCGATACACGTTATAAAATAGAGAACTAATGGTAGAAGTAACTTGGTATGTATAACACAAAGGAAAAAAATCCTATGAACCAAAAATGGAATCTTACTCACAGCTAATTATGTGCTCAACATATATTTATTTAATTGAAATGGCTTGAATAAATCTCAAACTGATAAGACTTCAGAGTTGTCATTGATGGCTCTCCAGTCACAAGTATCAAATACAAACATCATTTCCATGTTAATAATTTATGATGTCTGACTAAAAGTAATACAAAGGGAAACTGATAGGTGATGTAATGCTACAACAGAGCAGAACAAGAGCTGCCATTGCATGCTGGCAGTCGATACAGTGTACAGTGCTAGCTAGACACATATATTTAGGTAATCTCTGGACAGTCTCAGATCATTGATTCCTTTCCAATGAACATAACTGAACACATTTACATTTGTTTACATAGATTACTTCTGTGGAATCCTTAATTTTGCAAAGTAGTATGCGGTACGTAACAAACAATCAGTAATGACAGTAATGACCCAGACATCTCCCTTGGATCTCAGGTTCCTAAGTATTCTCACAGCGCAAGTGACTGATGAACATGATTATGTATAATTCAATTTAGAATGTATATGACAACATAGTGGTTAAACAATCATATACTTTGCAAAGTGTTCCCAATATTTCCAGTACTCATCTGGCATCATCCATAATTATTACAATATTATCAACTATATTCCCTATGCTTTACATTGTCATTACTATTTTGTGACTGTCTATTTGTACTTCTTAATCCCATTACACCATATACCTGAAACTAATACAAAATAATGTTGAATGTAAATTGTAATTAAAAAATGAAAGGTATGTGATATTCTAAAATAATGTGGGTATCTAACAGGAATGCTTTGCGATCCCTGGGTAAGGAATTAGAAATAGGGTATAGAAGGATTGGCATATGAGTTGAATCTGAGAAAATATACAAGATTTCAGCTAACAGAAAAATAAGGAGCTTCCTCTTTCTGTGTGGATAGAGTGATGTGAATAAGAGCACAAAAGTGAGAAATCTTAGGATGTTTTTAGGGAAAGCCAACTAATCCATTTTGATGAGAACAGGCATCATCAATAAGAATAATGAAACCTAAGTTAGAAAGGACCTGGATCTAGATTATAGGAGCCTTGTATACAAAGCTGAGAGTTTGGGCTTCAATTAGAAGCCATAAAAAGCCATTGAAATGTTTCTATAAATCAACTATTTTTATATGCCAAAAAATATCAGCTGAGTCATAGTATATTGAATATGCTGGGATCTCCTACAGTGCCTGATAAACAGAAAGTGACAAGTACTATTATTAGTCAAATACATGGAAGGAAGAATGAATGGTTGGATAGAAAAAGCAAAAAGCCCATCAGGAGACTTTTGCAATTGTCTTACTGAGAAATTAGCAGGACATGGATTTTGGCAAGGTAATGGAAATGCAAGGGCAAACATAGATGCAGAAGATACCTGGGACAAAAATCAATAGAATTATTAAACAAGTTGTTACAAAGGGCAAATGATAAGGGAAACTCAAGAATGACCACTCTGATCCAAGCCTTGTGCCCGAGTCCCACTAACAGACACTGTGCACGTATCAAATTGAGTAAGACGCAATCCTCATCTTCGGGGCCACCATGACAATTATAGCACTATTGTATATTTTTCAAAAAGATACCCATTCAAGGCCAGGGGGATTACGAAGAAATACCTCCTCTGATCAGATGAAGCTCAAAACGTTCCCCCTTTGGTTAGAAGAAATATAAAAGTTGCCCTTTCCTTCAGACTGCCATGGACAGACTTGTGGGCAGGTGGTGTACAGGCTTGGGAGAGGTATAAACTGTACAATTGGAGGAAGCAGGGTCCTGCATACCCTACAAATGTTTTCTACTCAGTTAGGAGATGTGCTGAACAACTAAAGGTTCTAGAAAAATTCCAACTTAAATCTAGTCTTCCACTGCTATACATTTGCAAGAAATATGAGTATTTTCAAATCCAAATTATATTTCCCAGCAATACTTTCTACATGGGGTAAGACTATTGACCATTTGCTGGGCATGGTAAGTGTCTCTCTGTAGACTGGGTAATATGGGCACAAAAATATAAAATCTGGGATAGTTCAAGAAATCTGATCAGGATATATGAACTAGTAGGGGTAGCAGGAGTGGGGGAAGAAAATAATTAAAAATTAATTGAAAGAATGCAGGTTAAAATAATAGAAAGTATCCCAACTTAGTTGTTCCATAGTTGATTTATACAAGTAAATTTCTTACCTACATCTTGAGGCTTTGTGGGCAAGTTTAGGGATTCAGTCAAAAAGAACAAGAAAATAACAAAACCTGTAAGTTTTAACTGTTTCATTTCTCTAGAAATCACATTCACAAAGAAAAGTAATATGATTGAAGGAAACCAGTGTTTTATATTATTCTTTGACACTACTAGTAAAAAAGTAACCAGTTTAACCTATTTCTCACATACCTCATATTTGATTGTTATTTGATCACACTGCAGAATTCTTGCTAATTATTAACTAGGAAAAAAATTATCTCTGTGTTTCGCCGGAAAAAAAATCTATTGGTTAGAAGAAACAAAAAAAAGTCCACAGGTTAAGAATGTACAAAACCTAATCAAATAGACAACTGAAAAAAATCTTGAAATATTGCAAATCCTAACAAAAAAAAGAACTAAAATAAATAATTTACCAAAGAGAAAACACAACTAAAAAGATGTTAAATTCTGCTAGTAATCAAAGGAAGTTTAACTTAAAAATAAAAAATGTATAACTGACAGAATTAGGAAAAAGAAAAGCAATTAAGATGTCTTATTCTGGTAAACAGGTAGCAAAACACGTACCCATATATTTGAAACTTTTGGAAAGCAAGCTTATAATAAGGATTAATAGTCTTAAAAATGTTCATTTTATTTAAACCAATCATTCAAGTTTTTTAATCTATACTAAGAACATGATCTTAACAATGAAAATATTTTTTGTTAAGTACATGGTTTTAAAAAGCCAATAAAGCAGATGTTAATGAAAAGAGTAACAGTGTAGGTAACTGGGTGTAATCTTACTGACAACTGTCTAAGAAGTGAAAAATTTCCTAGAATTGCTCTAAAGAGGACTAGGAAGCTGAGGCATTTATCCACTGACTGAGGTATACATGAGCAAGAAGAATAATCATGAAAACCCTAAAAGGAGAAAAGCTACTGGGCTAGGGGGCTAGTGTAAAGCAGCACTACTGAATAGTCAAATTCTAAAACATTGTAATAACTATGAATATACTGGCATTGTCACTCAAGAGAAAGAGAACTACAACAATCTAAAATTATATTCAAATGCCTATATGTACACTAGAGTGATTCCAAATAGATTAGAGATCCAAATTCAAAAAGAAAAAAATCATATAAGTGCTAAAAGAAATAGAAATAATTTGGGGAGAATTACTTTAATCTATGGTGCAAAACCCAGAAAAAGAAATAAATTTGACAGTATGAAATTTTTTTTCAAAGACTTTACATGGAAAAATACTATAGGCAAATTCAATAAAGAAGAGGAAAAATTAAAATAAAAAAAAAAAGATAGCTGCAATCTGCGCTCTACTAAACAAACACCTCCTCAAAATTGGAGGGGAAAGAAAAAGACCAATAATCTGATAGAAAAATAGTAAGATGATATAAGAAGATAGTACACAAGAAGAAAAATTCTCATGGTCCTTAACCATAAAGAAAGATCTTATACCCTGGCTGGTGGCCCAGTGGATAAGGCGTGGGCCTGTGAACCTAAAGGTTGTTGGTTCGATTCCCCAGCCAGGGCACATAAACAGGTTGCAAGCCCAGTTTCCAGCCAGGTCTGTGGCTGGAGGCAGGTGAAAGGCAACAATACATTGATGTCTTTCTCCCTCTCTGCCTCTCTCTCTTCTCTTCTCTCTCAAACTAATAAAATCTTTAAAAAAGAAAGAAAGAAAGATGTTTATAATAAGAGAAATGCAAATCTAAACAACACCCCAGAACCATTTATCACCTATCTGATTGACAAAAATCTGAAAGTTTGATGATATATTTTGAGTAGCAAACTGTTGATTTTAATGCAAAATGGTGATGCAATATCTATAAAGGGTAATTTGGCAATACCTAAAAAAATACACATTTGTCCTTTGAGCTGAAAAAATTTCTAATAGGTACATGTACTAAAAATATGCTGCCACTATTACTAAATGAATAAAACACTAGGTTATTCATGTGGCATTGTTTGCAGTAGTAGATTAGAAATAATTCAAATTGTTCATCAATAGAAAGTTAGTTAATAAACTATAGCATATCCACACAAAGAAATTCTAGAAAGTGTTTCTTTTAATATTTAGGAAAAACTTATGGGTAATAAAATGTAGAGTTTTAGGATTCTATTTTTAAGTGAAGAAAACAAGATATAAAACAACATTTGTAATATGTGTCATAGAGAATGGTATAATGGGAACATATTAATATGTTTTATATATGTATTTGCTTGATGTCACCTCTCTCACTCCTAATACTGGCAATTTCTCTTTTTTCCATTGATAAATCTAACTAGATGTTTATTAATATTATGAATCTCAAAGAATAAGTGTTTGGTTTCATTGATTTTTGTCTATTGCTCTTTCTGTTTTTTATTTTATTAGTTTCTACTTTTTATTTTTCCTTTCTTATGCTTTGTTTTCATTTTTCTTTTTTAGTTTCTTAAGGTGGAAATTGAGTTCATTGGTTTGAGATCTTCCTTGTTCTAGTGGCATCCCACAAATTCTGACATATTGTGTTTTCATTTTTATTCAGTTCAAAATATATTTTTTAAGATTTTATTTATTATTTTTAAAGAGTGGGTTAGGGAGAGAGGCAGAGAGGGAGAAAGCTATCAATGTATGGTTGCCTTTCACCTGCCTCTAGTTATGGACCTGGCTAGAGACCTGGCTGGAGACCTGGTTTTGTGTCCTGACTGGGAATCGAACCAGTGACCTTTGGGTTCGCAGGCCAGTGCCTATCCACTGAGCCACCAGCCAGGGCTCAGTTCAAAATATTTTTAAATGCCCTTTTTGCTTCTTTGACTCATGAATTCTTTAGAAATGAGTGATTGAGTTCATGAATATTTTGGAATTTTCAGACCCCATTATTATTTGTTACTAATTTAATCCCATGCTATCAAGCAATTCTCTAGAATCTCAATTAATTCTCTTTGAGGGAGACAAACTCCTTACGAGGTAATTCACAATCAGGGTGGAATGAGAGGAGGCAGGAGAAATTTTGGAACAGCTAATTCCTAAGAGTGGCTACTCTGTGCTCACTTTTTTCAATAGTCTCTCACCTTCACGGGAGTTTTTAGATTACCAATATTAGGAATGAGAAAGGTGACATCACCATAGATATTAAAATAATAACAAGGGAATATTTTGAAAAATATTTTGCCAATAAATTGTATGATTTAGATGAAATAGGCAAATGCTTTGAAAGATAGAAACTACCAAAGCTCACTCCAGAAAGAAATAGACAGATATTCTGTCGATACCAGGCAATCTGAGCCACTGCTTCTGATTTATGTTTCACAGTGGCAATAGGTCAAGTGTCAGTCTCCTATGTAAGTTATTGTACAGACAAAAGCACAAGTTACATTCTACCCTCCTTCACCTATTCATCTTCTTTGAAGCCAGCTACCCTAGTCTGTCTGTCTGTCTCTCTCACACACAAGCACATACACATGCACACACACACATATACACGCACACATTTACACACGCACCAGATCTTTAACCTCCTTGATGAGGAGAAACATGTTTTCTCATGTTAATGTTTAGACCCATGCTTCTTCCTCTTCACACTGTGCCTTTTAGAAGATGAAGCAGTGAAGGAAGACATAATCATCCAGTAAATGGTAATGAGTAGCAGTGTGCGGAGATGATGGAGTGAATCCCACACATATCTGAAGGCAGTTTTCCAAGGAAGAAAAATCACAAAAGCAAAACTCTGAGCAGGAAATTAATTGGTAACTTGAAAAGCAGCAAGGAGGCCACTAGCCTGAAAAAAAGAGAAAGAAAAGAGGGCAGAAAGGGATCACCATGCAGGAGCATTGTACAGACTTTACATTTTACTCTGAATTTGATGGGAAGCTACTATAGATTTTAAGTAAAAAGTAGCATAGTGTGTGTGTGTGTGTGTGTGTGTGTGTGTGTGTGTGTGTGTTATGTGCCTTTGAGTCAGATCCAAGTCAGTCCTGGTGACCCTATGAATGAGTGGTGTCCATAATGTCTGGTCCTCAAAAGCTCTGCTCAGCTCCTCTAACTCAAGCATATGGCTGCTTCTTTAGAGTCATCCATCTCACATTTGGTCCTCTTTTTTTCCCTCTGGCTTCTGTTTTTCCCAGTATTATTGTCTTTTCCCAAGAACCCTGCCTTCTCATGATGTGTTTGAATTAAGTAAGACAGCTGCAATTTGCCATTTTTGCCTCCAGGGATGGTTCAGGTTTAATTTGCTCCAAGACCTAGTTGTCCATCATTCTGGCAGTCTAGGGTATCCATAACACTCTCCTCCAACACTATCTTTCAAATAAAGTTTTTAATATCATTTTCTTGACTGTCCAAGTTTTACATCTATTCATAGTAATTGGGAATTCAAGGGTGTGGGTGATTTTAGCTTTATTATCTAATGAAACATCTTCACTCTTGGTGAATTTTTATACTTATTTCATTGTTGTCCCTCTGAATCTCAACCTTAGCATGAATTTTTGGCTGCAGACATAAAGTACTCACGTGTAAAAAATCACTTCAATTAGTATGTTGAGACCAGAGCTGGGGGTGGGGCAAGAATACTTCAAAGGAGACCAATTAAGAAGCTATTGCAATAATCCATGTGTGGTATGATTGGAGCTTGTGTTATAGGTATTGAGAAAGAGTTAAATTCTGGATATACTTTGAATATTGAGCCAACAAGCTTTGCTCATAGATTGAATGTAGGGGTGATATGGAGAAGAAAAACTGACAAGACAGATGGAAACACAAGTTTGGGGCAGAATAGAGTTCAGTTTGGAATGTGCTGAGTTCTTTCTGCATTATCAACATGGTGACATGAAGAAGGAAGGTGACATAAAAGCCTAGAAATTAAAAAAGGATCTGGGCTGGGGCTATAAATATGTGTTGGCAACATCTTGGTGTTTCTGAACCAAGTCTAGAGGAGATCCCCTAGAGAGCAATTTTAGATTCAGAAAAGGCTGCTCTCACTATTTACAATAGCCAAGTGCTGGAAGCAGCCTAAGTGCCCATCAGTGGATGATTGGATCAAAAAACTTTGGTACATTTACACAATGGAATTCTATATAGCAGAAAGAAAGAAGGAACTTGTACCCTTTGCAACAACATGGATGGAACTAGAGAGTATTATGCTTAGTGAAATAAGCCAGTCAATGAAGGAAAAATATCATATGATCTCACCCATTACGGGACAATAATGAACAAAACTAACAACAAGCAAAACAGAACCAAATATATGAATACAGTGAATAGGCCTTCAGTGGTCAGGGAGAAAGGGGTTGGGGGGAGGGGGGAGGCAGAGGCAAGGAAGGGGAGCAGCTTAGACAAGAACCTAGTATAAAGGAACCATGGACATAGACAACAGGTGGGATTGACTTTGGGGGGAATGGGTGGGTCAGGAGGGGGACAGAGGGGAGCAAAAAGGGGATGAATGTAATACAGCAACAATAAAATTTTTTAAAATAAAAGAAAGAAAAAAGAAAAGGCTGCCCTGAGACTCTCCAACATTGAGAGCTTAAAGAGTTGCAAAAATTGCAGTGAAGAAGACCCAGAAGATACAGCCATAAGATTGGAAAAAATATACAAAAGCCAAGTAGAAATAGGTTTCAAGAGAAAGGGAGTGATCAATGTGTCAGATTTTACGGAAAGAGATCAAATAAGTTGAAGACTGAAAAATGACTATTGAATTTTGCAGCCTGGGAGTCACTGGTAACCTTGACTAGAGGTCACCCTAAATCTTTATTTATTTGCCTAACTTGTTATTTCAAAGAAGTAAAAGCCATTTAAAATCTCCAATTTACCATTGTATTGATGTCATGTGTCCTTGTGTTTCCAATCATGTTTTCCTTTGTATATTTCAATGAAAAATCAATTGGCTCATATGTTTTTCCTAATAGTTTTATCTTCATTGTTCTTTCCTCTTAACAAAAATATTAATTTTTCCTGTTCAATGCTTCCACATTGAATCCATTTTATCTTCTTGTAACCTCTAAATTAATACCTTCTCATGATGTGTTTGTAGAGGTAAGAGAGCTTCAATTTGCCATTTGTTATACCTTTCAGAATTAGAACAAAATCAGATGAAGTCTTCAGGATTTGCAACAGATTTTTTTTTTTTAAATGTAAAGTCTAGAGCAATTGAGTTAGAACTGAAACCTTATTGTGTTGATCTAGAGCAACTATTTGCTCCTGGAGGAAAGGCCAGAGCATGAATGTAATTTTTAGATTTTCCTCCGAAGCCAATACAATAAACAGTCTACCTATTGGTAGATTGATTGATCTTTTTTTCAATCTTGCTGACCTTAATGCTCTGTACTCTTTCTCTTACCTCTGCTTCCCATCTTTCATATCTCAAAAATTATCTTTCTAAAAACTAATTACTAATTAAATATCACTCAGGCCCCCTGTTGCCTATAAGATACTGTCCAAATCCTTTGGAATAAAGCCCATGAGAATCTGGTTCAATCTTATATAGCTTCTATAAATCTACTCTTCCTGCTCATGCTGTCCTCCCAGCAAACCATTCATCATGTTTTTGTCATAGGCTGTTTCACTCTTTCATGAATTGATGTCTCTCTTACTTGAATTGATAAATGCACATTCATCTCTGAAACTCTTCTTAAGTGATGGTCTTTTTCAGTGTGAAATCTTTCCCCAGTCAGCATTGGTCTCACTCGTCTTTTGATTCTTTCACAGATTTGTCATTACATCTATAATAGCCATAATCTGGTTGCATGGCATTAGCTGCTTCCTTCTCTACTGAAGCAACTGGAGGACAGTGGCTGCGCCCAGAACAGGACCTGGTACCAGGTGAATGCTCAATAAACATTTGCGGAATAAAAATTAATTGATGGAAATATTAATTATATTCAATTAAAATAACTATTGTACATTAATACTTAAGTCTTCAAGTGTCAGTGAATAGATAACTAAACAAGAATGAGAAAAAAGAGGTTAAACTTTGAACAGTATCATTCTTGATGAATTCTATGAAACCATAACTTTTTTCCTCCAGTTTATCTTTTAGAATCCTTAAGTGGTTCTTTACTGAAAGATGTGCTCTGGAAGCACCAAACAATGCTTAGCTTGGGAATATTGTTATTAGTTCACCAAGTACTTGAGACCTTAGTATTATAAATCCATCCTTGATTGGATTGAACCCCCTACCATAATCAATACTCAATGCTTTTTGAACAGAATTCTGCTTCAGACAATGATATACAAAACTATTTAAATAAATCAACTTTAGATTTTCATAAATAAGCAGGTAGCAAAAAAGGAAATATTTGAAGATACTTTATTTTATAAGGGAATCTCACATAAAAGTATTCATCATTTTATTCATTCATAAAAAGTATTAGTCATTTAGAATTAAAGAGAATAGTTCACATCAAACCCTAAAGATGTATTTCATCTTCTCTTCACCCTGTAATATAAGCAAAAGTATATTGAGTACTAATTAAATTTATTAAATAGGTTAAATAAAGTACTAATTAAGTACTAGGTGCAGAAGGTAACTGGTTTATTTTATATCAGATAAGTATCAGATAAATAGGAAGTTCTGATGGCTTTCTCTGAAGCCTTTGATTTAACCTCGAAGAATTTTGAGTTAGTTGAGTCACTGATTTAACATTGTGGCCATAATTTTGTTTCAGTGTCTTTAAAATAAAAATAAGTTTTTTATTGAATTGCATTGCTTTGTTAAGAAAATCATTTACTGGTAGTTCTTAGGATACACTGCCTTATAGATTGATATTTGGGAAAAGACAAACATTATTTAGCATTGTATGAATTTTTCGTTACCTGAAATAATTTAAACTCCCAAAGCAGCACGAGTTTTTGAAATTAGTTTTGGACCCTGCAAGTTAAGAGCAAATAAGAATCATCAGATAAATTAATAGATAACTGTGTCAGTCATACAGTTCATTTTCCACCTTCCCAAGGTGAATTCACATGTTTATAGCTTAACCAAATTAAAAATAAAAATATGTATTTCTGATACTAACAATCTGGGACAATGGAAGCCAGAGACAGAAAAAAATCCACTGATATCAATAGTAAACTTTGGACTTTTTTACACCAATCACATACTGATAAGTGCACACACTCAAACACACTTAATTATATTATCTATTAGAAAGTTAAACATTTCTAAATATTACATATATTTGTAGTTTACATAAAATATCTAAACTGTTACATTATAAAATAGATACAATTGGCAAAAAGGCTAAGTTATAGAATATATTTTTAAAATGTTGTGATGCTATATTTAAACATGCTTAGTAAAATAAACTAAAGGCTTACAAAATATAGCCAGTGACAAATTCAGCTAAAATTGCTAAATAATTACATTAAAATCATTCCTAATTACTACTCTATTGATATTCAAAGACATGCTTCCAAATTAGTTCAGATATATTTTCTATAAATATTTCCCCAGTATCCTGTTTGCACAATTTATTTGCTAATTAATTCTTTAAATGCATTTAGCTGAACTGATAAATTTTAGGTCAGAACTCATTTAAATTAGCATCAATTAATTGTATATTCACTTTATTGTTTTTTCTACTAAGATAAATCAAAATTACTAATTCTATTAATACTTTTTAAAATTCTACTTCTTTCTACTATTTGGTGAGAAACTGTTTCTATTTCTAAATAAAATTTAAATCTCTCTGGAATATTTTAAAGTTATAGATTAATGAGTATTCTTTTTATTATTCATTGCAGAAAATTCTGTACCAAGTATTCCGAGTATGAAAATGCTCATACCTCTTCTGCAAAGCAGACTTCCTGTTCTTGACCTTGGCAGCACTTTTCCAGTAGGCCAGAGAAATCTGCAATGACAGCCTCAAGTTGTTCCTCTGTTATTTGTGGCTTTTGCTTCACAAGGTTAATGAGAAACCTATGATTTAAAACAAAACAAAATACAAGGGAAGTCTGTTATGCAATGATATTTTTCTAAAGCTTCCCCAGCAGAGAATTGTCAGAGCCTTAGCAACCCTCACCATGAACCCTCTTGCCATCAACCCATAGTCAGACCTAGCTCATATATTTTGTTTAAAACTTTCATCAGAAAGACAGGCAAGAAACATGCTGAGTGTTCCACTGGTCTGCATTTGTGCTGATTATAGAGGAAACATTATTTCATAGTTCCACCATACTTCTATGTAGTGAAATGCAGTCTTTTTGTCACTTACCTAGAATATCCTTTCCAATTCTCTCTTCTAAATTGTCTTACCCATACTCAAAGGCTCAGACTTCCCAACACCTGCCATCCATAATCAACACCCTTACCTGAATACCAGCAATGCTAATTGTCTGTTCTATTCATTTAGCAATACTTTCATGTTGGAATTACTGTTGAATGGAACAATAAGAAAGGCTTGCCAGGGGAGGTAGCATTTTTACTGTACCTTAAAACATTCCCCGGATTTTAACAGAATAAAAAGAAAGAACAGGTTTTCCAAAATGAAGGAAGACCATTCGCAAAGCAAAAGTGTATTAAAATGAATGGGAATTTGGACACCCCAAGCTTCATTTACTTGCATTAGCATCACCAATACAGAATGCCTCTCACAATGAATTGAAATGTGCATGCCATTGCTTTATCCACTTTATAGTTGAATCAAACATTATGGTTATTCTTTTCAAAAAGTAAATAATGTGAAAAACAATTCAGTAGTGTTTGGGAATGAAAGTACCCAGACTTACTGCAAAGATATATCCTAATTCCCCAAAAATAGATTGCTCACTTTCCTCAATCTCAAAAAAACATTATCACAAGAAGGGAAACTGTTTTTACAAACAGAAAATCGTCTGCCTTACTATGTTTTTCCAGACCTACATCCCAATGAGGCTATGACTAGACTGAGAGAAAAGCACTTTGAAAGCCATTTCCAGTGCTTGAGACTAATAACGTTCTCCTGATGAGCCGAGTGTTGGGTGTGTAGCCCAGAAATATCAACTGCTATTTTGTGTTGTCAGTCTTCTCCATGCTAGCAAATAACAAGTTCTTACTGTTGCTTCATTGTTTGCAGGGCTACACCCTGAGCTTGGCACAGATCCTTATGGAAGATGAACTTGTCATCAGAGAACGGTGGAGGGACATATGTTTCATCCACCACCAAGCTGCTGAAGCATGGCCTCCTGTTGGCATACGAAGAAGTGCAGCACTGGCCAACAGCAGGGTTTATAGGAGTCTCTCCATGCCTGATGCATAATTGTCCAATAATAAGGTCAGCCTAGTTAGGAGAAGGAGGGAAAAAAAGATAAGCAAGGGGATTGAGCATTAGTCATAAAATTGATTCCAGTTTCCAGAAAACTGTTACAATAATTTTTATGTATAGTAATTTTTAATTACCATTGCAAGAAAATTTGCTGGCTTTGTAGGATCACGTGTTGCTACCTTATATATTCTTGTTTACTCATTTGTTTGGAATGAAACTCAGCATTTAGTGAGAGATGTCATAAGTGATGTTAAAGATAGTCCCTTCAGCTATCTGTGTCAGCTATTTAAAACATGTTTCCAGAGGGGAAAAAATAGTCTTTGCCTTGACCTAGGAAATCAATACATGGCTTACATGTTCTATGTTTATTTGGTTGAGTTTTCTATTTTACTTTTGGGTTTCAGACAATCACTTTTTGAAGATAAAAATAGCACAAGCATAGTCATTCCTAATTGAAAAGAAATAGGGTATGGCTTTCCTAATGTAGAATCCTCTTACCTTCTACACTTGGGAGATATTTCTTAAGCACCTACTACTAATAACTTGTAATAAGAGCCAACACATTTAGCATGTGCACTATGTATTAGGCTAGGCCTGAGTGATTTGGCACATTACCTTGCATCAGCCAATTTATGACATTTGAGAATATTTTTGTTCTGAAATGTAAGATGAAAAAGTTCAAGCTCAGTAGGGTGACTAACTTCCCCAGTGACATGACTAAGTGTTGGAAATGGGAAGAGACTACAGGCAGGCACACTCCGCAGTGCACTCCTGAGCCATCACCCTGTCCTTCATCCCTGCATCCTCCCAACATGGAGAATTTGATGAGTACCAAAGATGAAGCTTAATCACAGGAAAAGTCTTCTTTTCCTTCTGATCTTCGGTGAAGGTTTCAAGATGTGAAGACTAACTAGCAGATCCTTCCCCATCATCAAAAAGAAGAAAAGGGGAAAAAATTTGTATACAACTTTGGTCACAATTGTGACTTTATGGGGGAAACTAATGAAAAAAAACTGTAATAGTATGTAGGACATTAGTGACAACTAATCATTTTCCTATTGAGAACATGGGACTTACCCTATTTTACACCCTTGTACCCTGTCAAAGGGAACAAATTATTCCTAAAATCATAAGAAAAAGATTATACTACAAAGGGTAAAAATATAAGTAGGGCTAAAATAAAATGACTAATTTTAATCCATCAAAGATTAAGGAAAAAAAAAAAAGCTTATTTTTTTTCTTTTTTTAAACATTAAAAAAGGATTTTAAACATTAAAATAACTATTTAGTGAACAAGAAAAGAAAATCATGAACTGATTGATGTGTTGGTTATTCTCTTCCCTTTACGCAAAGCTTGCTCAGACACTTGAATAAACTGTCCGCACTTCCACCAGGCATTCTAGAAGGGTAGGGAACCTGGCCACATGCTAAGTGCTCAGAGCTGAATTCTAACACCCCCTCCAACTGTAACTGACTGAGGTAATAAGTCACCTCCACCTTGGTTTTTGCCATTTTCCCTCTGTGGGGACAATGAGACCATTTCAAACAGAGCAAAAGCGAGACGGGACTCAAGGGTACACTCACCGCACCCTCACCACAAGCTAGTTGCTTCTCTTCACTGAGCTGACAGCAAGCCGCTGCTGCGATTGCCATTTTCCTGGTGTAGGCCAGCAGCTCAGGTGGGCTCAGCTGAGGGGCTTTCTTGGTGTAAGCAACAAGAAACCTGAAAGGCATTTTTCACCAAATCCTGCTGAGTCATTCACGAGGTTTTGGACTCACTTCTTCTCAAAGACCCTCTCTTGGTATCAAAAGACATGAACTCATTTTATCACCCCCATGGTATTTGGACCATCTTTTCAGATGTGTTTACCCTAAAAGCCACTCCCTATATTGCCCTTATACCAACATGTCACAGTGGGAGAACAATCTCTGGGCAGAAGGTTGATTCCCATTCCAATGTTAGAAGCTTCATTGATTTTAATGTTGATCTTTTGGTGTTTTAACTAAGATGGATTATGACAGAATGGATCTCCTTCCTGCAAAAATATGCATGATTTGGGGGAACCCAAAGCTCATGCTACAGATCAGACTTCATAGGCCTTTCTTGTTGCTTCCTAAACTAGGGGAATGGGAAGGTTGCCTTCTTAGGGAAAATCGGGTAATCACATTACACTGACTTCCAATCTGAAAGAGGAGCTGAAATTAGAGCAGCCATGGATGACTAATGGAGATGTATATTTCCCTCCCCAGTTCATAATTTTATTGATTTATTTTTTAAGATTTTATTCATTATGTTTAGAGAGATGGGAAAGGAGGGAGGAAGAGAGGGAGAGAAACATCAATGTATGGTTACCTTTCACCTGCCTCCAGCTGGGGACCTGGCTGTAGTCCTGGCTTGCAACCTGGTTATGTGACCTGGCTAGGAATCGAACTAGCGGCCCTTGGGTTTGCAGGCCAGTACTCAATCCACTGATCCACACCAGCCAGGGCATAATTTTAAATTACTAAAAATAATGCTTAATAAAACATACGCATTTTGTAAGTAGTATTCTCCCAGCTTCTGGAAGAGACCGCAGCTTCGCTTTGCCAGTGCGTGGCTCTCCTGGATGTATTTCTCCAACTCTTCTTCCTGACAATACAAGCATTATTACAGACATTTTTCTTCTTCTTGGACACATAGCTTTATATGTAAAAATTTCCCAATAATATTTTATTTTATAATGATATCAATCTTAGAGAAAGCAATTTTAAAGGGTTTTTTTTAATATTAAAGATGGCAAAATTTGAATTGTGAGAATTAAACAAATGGACTCTGGGAAGATTAAGTTTAAAACATTGTGAATCACCAAGTTATGTGATGACAAAACTCAAATTTTGGATTAAGGATTACTGTTTTTCTCTATACAAATGCTTGCCTTTCTTGAGCTGTTTTAAAAAGTATTATCTTTATTCTGTGTGTCAAAGAACTTTTGAGTATCATTTTTTATTTCCAAAGTAAGCCACTAGTTATTGACAACTAAGTTATTAATAATTACTTAATAGCTAGATGCTAGTTAACAGATAGAACTAGTTAACTATTAGTTAATAACTAGATACTTTCAAGCAATTTTTAGATATAAATAGCAATTTTTAATAGATGGTATTGATTCAGTTTTTCAGATTCTGCCTAAAAAGTTAGAACAATTTACCCCTTTATCCTGGCATTCAAGAGTGTTTTGAGATTGGGAACATTTTTCCAATAGCTCCTGATATCCTTTAGCAACTCTTAGAATTACTGGGACAGCAAACTTAGTATGTCTTCTTGAATATTCATAAGTAAATCTGAAATATGTGTAAAAAATCATATTATTAGAATTAAGAGAAAAGTTCTTTTGTTAAATAGCAAGCAGAAGTTAAAACTCAAATAACTGTGGAAATCAAATATGATTTAATCTACATGCATGACAAAACTATCATTACAAACCATAATGCCCCAAATTGTTTTAAAATGGTGCATCTTATCTTCTTTTGCATCCTTCATTTTTACTTTTTAATTGTGAACTTTACATTCATTGATTTAACAAATAATTGTCCAGTGCTAACTCTATGCAAGCATTCTTTAAGCAGTAAATTTTCAATAATGTGCGAGATGAAATGCCAGACCTCTCCAAAGCATACATTATAACCCTGGCCAGTTGTGGCTCATGTGGTTGGAGCATCATTCTGTAAACTCTAAGGTAGCAGATTTCATCCCTGGTCAGGGCACGTGCCTATGTTGTGAGTTTGGCCCCCATGTGAAAAAGGCAATTGATCCATGTTTCTCTCTCACACTGATGTTTCTCTTCCTCTCCCTTCCTTCCCCTCTCTCTAAAATCAATAACATGTCCTTGGGTAAGGATTTAAGGAAAAAGTATACATTATAGGGAGGCAGAAACAAATAAGAAGTAGATGATCTAATTTTCAGTAGTGATAAATAAATGAAGACAAAGAAAGAAGAGAGGGAAACAGGTGACACCTTAGTTAGAGAGTGTGGTCAAGCAAATGCCCTTTGGGTAGCTCTCTTGGACCAGAAACCTGGGTGAAAGGGGCCACACAAGTATCTAGAGGAAAATCATTATCAGCTGAGAAAATTTCTACTGCAAAGAACCTTTCCAACTGAAGAACAGCTTCTATTATATAAACAATAAGCTGTGAATGTATATAGATGTATAAATTTAAAGATAATTTTTGAATTTACTCATTGTTTTCTCAGGTTATACAAAGTGGCTATGTTAGTACTGCCACCAATAAATTGTCAATATGAATTTTTAAATCTTGATTTTGTTCTCATTTGCATAATTTTCTTTAGCTGTACAAACAATGTGTGAATGTCTAAATTTAATGTAACAATAAACTAATCTCCTCAAGGAATATTAAAGATAAAATTGAGCCATTATTTTCATTACTACATTAGAAGCAGACTTAAATTTAGAAAGACTCTTGGAGATCATTAAGTGTAATGTCCTAAAAGCTGCATAAATCCCTCCTCTGATGGTGTCCATAGATGTCCTGAGGCACACCGTACAATAAAGAAAAATGTATTAATTGTCTGCTTTCCTTAAAGGCAAATATAAAGACAACATGTCATATAAATGACATTACAACAAACTACTATAGAGCAAATGTCTCTATATTTTCTTACAAAAATTAAACATGAATTCAATAAATAGCAAATAAACTTTTCCAATAAAAGCCCTTTTAACTAGCATTATCTATTGCGTTATATTTGGGGGGTGATTTTTAAAACATGCACAGTGAAAAAGCACATTCTTAATCACAAACCCAAATTATTACAAATATATTCATATCCTATGTGGAAGTTCAATAGTGGTCTTCATGTGAGTATCCCATATAGGGATGACAAGGCTTGACATTCCAGAGAAATTCATGCAAAATAAAATACAGCCTAAAAACAAGCTAGTTAATAATAGATTTTGTTCCTTATTCTTATCTGTTAAATGTATTTTAATTCAAGACATTCCAGCATTATTCTCACATACAGAGCTCAAAACCCACAGCCTTCCCTCCCCATTTCAATGACACAAAGCTGTCAGCCACAGAATCTTTACTTGTGTGAACACTCATTTACAGAGTATGTTTACCTTGCCATAAAGAGATCTTTTTCCTTTGAAGAAAATTGGTTGAAATCCCTCTCTCCTAAAAACCTGTTCAGAGTTGGGGATAAGCCTTCAGGTTTTTCATCATTTTCTGCATGAATTATGCATTGACCAAGTTCAAGTGTGGGTAATTTGCAGCATTCTGCTATCTTGCTTGAGAGAGGATCTTGTTGAGAACATATGTAGTTCATAATTTTTCCCTGTAGTAAGAAAAATAAAATATTAACTTTTAAGGTTTATTCTTTAATGCAGGACCTCAGAGCCAGTTTTAGGAAGGAAAGGAGGTAGGGAAAAAAGGAGGGAGAAAAAGAGAAAAGGAAAGGATAAAATAGGAAGAAAAAAAGACGAAAGAAGACATTTCAACTTGTGCTTTCTCCAATCTGCCTTTCCTCACTCTTTTCTACCTATCATTGTTTGGTCAATTTTTCTTTTGATAACTGTCAGCTGTCATCTGAAACCTACTCATTTATTTTAAAAGTAACTTTTAAAAATAAGAGATAAATATACTCCTCAAATTAAATTACATACATATGTCTGTATATCTTTCTATTAATGCTGAAATTTCCTACTAGACGTTTGCTATTGATGTCTTAACATGGAGAACAAACTGCTCAACTAAACAATCTGCAGTGACCCACTATGACCTCCAGAGGGCAGTCTATAGATAATAAAATGCACCTAAGTAGCTAGAAAGAAGTCACAGGACGGAATATTTGTGCATTCTCAGCATGAACAATTAGAACTCATTATTTACTCATGAAAATCAAACTTACATACCATAAAGTGGAAGTTGATCTGTCCACTTTGAAAGAAAATGTGGTTATGAGCTCCAAAATTTGAAAAATATTTTTTTAAATGACTGTACAGCTTAATAATATCAATTAAAATTGAAAAAACTGACATCAAAGAAAGATAAAATAGTTTTGACTACTGTCCCATATATGCATGCAAATACTTCCAAAAGGAAAATTAAATGAAGTAAGGAAATCCATCTTTATGGCCTCCTCCTCCCAGCCTACCTTCCCCAGCTCCTTACCCAGCATCTCTGCCTGGGCTGGAGCACTGTCACCCCCAACACCCCAGGCAGCCTTGCCTTCTTGCTGACTTCAAAGACTGTCTCAGTTAAATTCCCGCTGAAATCAACATTTTAACCTCACTTTCAACCTTTTGGAAACCATATTTAAACCTCCTTGGAGAAGAAGGTGTATCATAAAGACCAGAAAGTTAGTCATTTGGGGCTAGGCAGGCCTCTCGTGCAATATCTAGGAATTATAGAGATGGCCAAAATAGACCAATGCTACACTGCTTAAGTTCTTATTCTGTTGTTTGGGTGGGTCAGTTTTGATTTTTAATCCTCCTAGAAACCTTTTATTTGCACTTCTCTTTGCGATGGCTAGCTGTACCTTATAGAATAGTTGTGTGTGTGTGTGTGTGTGTGTTAATTTTATTGTTTCTTGTGTTACTTTGTTGTACTCATATGTTAGATATATAAATATATAATAAAGTGCTTTTCGGTCCCAGGCATGGTGCTGGCAGCCTATGGAGATAACAATAAATGAAAGACCTTCTCTCGCCCCTAGGAGATCAACAGTCCTCCTATTAGCCTATAAATGCCTTGAGATCTGTTTGTGCCTTAATAACAAATGTCCCTTACAGTGGCTACTGAACAGTAACTATTTAATATATATTTATCAAGTAAAAGAACAAATAGATTTAAAATATATATATTACAAGTGAATAGTCTGCCCCCCAAAATTGTGATGTGAAGGCCTTCTTTTAAGTTATTATCTTTTTTAGAAGTGAGAATGAATAGGTGCTGGTCTTGCAAGGGGAGGAAGGAGAGGGAGAAGGGGGGAAAGAAGGGGGAGGGTTTAGTCAAGGAACTAGTATAGATGACCCATGGACATGGACAACAGGGTGGGGACTGACTGTGGGAGAAGGGCAGGGGTGGGTGGGGCAGGGGAGAGCAATGCAGGGGAAATGGAACAACTGTTGCAGAACAACAATAAATTAATAATATTTTTTTAAAAAAGAACATCCCTTAAGTGAAAGTCAGAATCAAGAAAAGACAGTTTTTTTCACTAGCTTAAAGTCTATAACTTCACTGAATCAGCTAGTTACCATATCCCATAACCAATTCAAGTCCAAAAGATTTTTCCCATTTAGCATGAGAGCACATGAAAGAAAAAAGAGTGGAAATGTCTCTTTTTCAAGAAGCAAGACACTTCACCCCATCCTGCAAACACTCCAGTGCATCTCCTCGGCAACACTCCTCATGTGTGTGAGCCACATCCAGGACCAGTTTCTGAATTTCAGTAAAATTAGCTCTGGGAAACTTTTGACTCAGTTTTGTAATGGTTCTAGAGGGGGAAAGAGGAAGAATTAGAAATTAATCTTGGTTATCTATCAAAATTAAATAACATTATAGAGTGGCAATAGAGTTGCATTGGCAGAAACAAATATCTGAAATGTTTGTTCTTACTTGTCTAAAAAAGAAAGGAAAAGTGTTAGGAGTCTTGTAAATTATGTCCCAATCTCTAGGTCATGGCACTGTAAATTATGGCACGGACCCACAAATGGTGTGGAAATGATTTATCTTTATCTAAAACCCTTCCCGCGACTTGTGATGAAATCTCTTTGCTGTTCACCCCTAAGTGCTGAGCACTTAGGATCAGAGAAGTGAGTGGGGCGAAAAAAAAAAAAATTTAATGAATAAACAATTAAGAAATGGAAAATTCTATAATGATAATCCTTTTTTTTACTGGGGAAGGAAAAATACTTCTGAGAATATAGGGAGGGATGCATATGTGAAAATCAATGAAATGGGTCAAAAAAGTGGAGCACACTAAAATATTCAAATGTGCCATGAGGTCAAAACATGTAGTGTTACCCACAAAGGAAGTGAGAAAAAAATTCTTGTTCCTTGTACATATCTCATTAAATTTAAGATGTCTAAACCCCTACTCCCTGAAGCAGCTGGTGTTGTTTACTAATGAAGATGAATTTTCTTCATAACACTGAAGTTAAATCACTTATGGATATCAAACAATAAAGTCACTGCAATAACATTTAATTTGTATTTATTACTAATATAAATTTAAATAAACCAGTTCATGAATCAATATTAAGTTTCTAAAAGAATAAGGGGATAAAACATAAGCCTTGCCTCTTCCAAGAAGAAATTTCACTCTATCTTGACCTAATTCCATAAATAAAAACTTTATTTTAGGCTTCTGCTGTGTCATTTGACCAATAAAGAAATAAAATGTGAATTCACATAACTAAAACTCTTTGATTAGCAGCTCAGATGTTTTGCTATACTAGAAATATTTCATCAGAAAATTTTAAGAGTATTTTAACCCATTACATAATTTAAAATTTTCTGGTAAACACATTAAGAAGTTAAATAAAGCAGGTTAAATTCACTTTAATAACATATTTAACACCACATATCAAAAACATCATTTTAACACAGAAAACAGACTGGTGGTTGCCAGGTGGGAGGGGATTGGGGGGCTGGGTGAAAAAGGTAAAGGGATTAAGAAGTTCAAATTGGTAGTTATAAAATAGTCACAGGGGTATAAACTACAGCATGGGGATTATGTTCAATAATATGAAAATAACTATGTATGGTGCCAGGTGAGTACTTGAAATATCTGGGGAATCACTTTGTAAAGTATGTGATTTACTAACCTCTATGCTGTACACCTGAAACTAATACAAAATAATATGTAATGCAAACTAAACATAATTGAAAAATAAAATTTTTAAATATATATTACTTTAATATGTAATCAACATAAAAACCTATTAAGCTATTGTGCATTCTATTCTTTTTTTAATTTAATTTTATTGTTGTTGTATTACATCCATCCCTTTTTTACTCCCCTCTGTCCCTTTCCCTACCCACCCACTTCCCCACAAAGTCAATCCCACTTGTTGTCCATGACCATGGTTCTTCCATACTAGGTTCTTGACTAAACTGCTCCTCTTCTTTGCCTCTTCCTCCCCCTTCTATTCTTTATAATACATCTTTGAAATTAGGTTTGTATTTTACACTTAGAGCACAGACCCCATTGACCCCATTTGCACCAGTGGCTCCTCAGATGCTCAGGAGCTACCTAAGGCTAGTGGCTGCCATATTGGATTGCACAGCTCTAAACCACTGGCAGTTCTGATTTGTATATATATATATATATATATATATATGATTTCAATATCTCATTGTCAGGATATAGACAATTAGAGCTCACTAACATAGTAGACAAATAGGTATAATGGAAATAAATCATGACAAGGACCCAGAAAAACTGGCTCATGGTGTCCATCATTGTGGTCTTGGGTAAAGTACTTTCATTTCTCTGGCCTTCAGGTTATTCATTCATAAAAGCGAAGAAGTTTGACTAGATGATTTAACTAGGTTTATTTATATTATATTCCTCTTTATTGTAACAACAAAAGTAGAATATGAAATGTGTAGAGGTCGGATGGATAAATAGATAGAGATGGCAGATTGATTTTTTTTTTTTTAAAAGAAAATCAAGAAAAAAGGCAAATATGCTAAGTGTAAGAGTTAACATGGTCAACTGAAAATTTTCAGGCCCTGGCTCGTATGGCTCAGTGGATTGAGGCAGGCCTGCAAACCAAAAGCTGCCAGTCCAACTCCTAGTCATGGCACCTGCCTTGGATGCAGGCCAAGTCTCTAGCTGGGGGCGTGTAAGAGGCAACCACCCATTAATGTTTCTCTCCCTCTCTTTCTCCCTCCCTTCCCCTCTCCCTAAAAATAAATAAATAGAAGAAAAAAAGGAAGGAAGGAAAGAAAGATTCCAAACTTGCCTTAGAGCTTTTTAGTAACAGGCACAAGAAAATGAAGCTCGGCGGATAATACTGCTTTTATCAACTACAAGAATACATCCTAGTTCTTCAAACATGACCATTTTTTATCTCCTGACATTAGATTCTAATATTAATGACTTAACTAAGTATTTTCATAGGAAAGGACAATTGAAAAAATGAACCTTATAGCAGACTAGGGGGCAGAATTAATATTAAAAACTTGTTCTTAAGTCAAAAATATTAAATGACACATTAGTGAAGACTAATTTATTTTGAAGAGAATCTTTAAAAACATAGCCTAATATGATGAAGTATAATTTGATTGTAGGCCAAGAACTCAAAACTATCTAAACTAGGTCAACAGTATAAATCTCAGAAATCCCCTCTAAGTATTTTTTCATCTAGGTTAATAGATGTGAAACAGCAGAGTGATCTGTTAGCTTCCTTCCAACCCTAAGATTTTATGATTCTTAACCACATTAGCTCTCATCAAAGGAAACTTCATTTTTTATACCAGTGACAAAGAGAAAATGAACTTAGATTATAAAATGATAGTTCTACTGACCTCACCTTCTTTCCTAGATAGAACTTAAACTTACATGGCTCTGAAGGTTCGGGGTCCAAAATTTCTCATTACTGCACATACATGTTGATTTAATAAACTGCTTTCTCTTAATTCTTTTGTAATTGATGCTGCCTAAAATTTGAAGAAATAAGGCATCAAGAAAGCATGCATTTTCTTTTATAGGCTCTAATAATTACAGAAACAATAGATAGAGGTAAAATGTAAAACTATAAAGATTTTACTAAAAAATTATAAATGCAATACATTTTTGTAGAATTCAATTCATTTATTCATTTTTTTATGTTGGTTGGTAGGCATCTATGCCAAATAGATTATCTTGAAAATACCTTAAAGTAAAAACCTTATAAATTTTATATTTGGGATAATAAATAAACAACTGTAAGACATAAACTGAAGACTGATAACTTGTTAAATGTCTGTTCAATCATGTATTATAGCTTGACATTATGGGAATAGAAATAATTCTTCAAAAATTTTTGTTTTAGGGGTTCTTTTGGCAAATAATTAATTGTAGATATTATTCTAGCTCTTTGAACCTAAGAAACCTATTTGCTTCACTAAGCCAAAGTTCCCTTGATTGTGAAATAACAATAATAGAGTTGACCCTGGAATAAGATGAGTTTTAACTGTGCAGGCCCATTTATATACGAATTTTGTCAATAAATAACGTGCTATTTTTGATTTGTGGTTAGGGGTCTGCAGGTGTGGAGGGATGATTGTGTGCATTGATCTGTGCTATTTTATATAAGGAAGCTGAGTATTTGTGTATTTTGGTATCCTGGGGGGCTGGGTCCTGGAGCCTATCCCCCATGGATACCAACAGTAATTAAATTTGGGGGAGAGTCAAAAGTTATGTGCAGATCCTGAAGTCAAGGGAGTTAACATAACCCCTGCATTGTTCAAGGGCCAATTGTATTTACACTTTAAGTTAATTCTAGGGGTTAAAAGAAATAATGAATATAAAACATTTATCATAGTTTTATTTTCACCATTTTCTCTCTTCTTCTGCTCCTCCTACTCTTCCACTCCATCTTCTTTTGCTTCCTTCTTTCACATCTCATGCCTCTCTTTCATTTATCACCTCTACATTTGTCTCTATTCCCACTAGACTCACTTCCTTAATAATACAATTATTTGGGGGGAATGAATGAATAAATAATGAATAAAAACAAAGCAAATTCAGGTTATTTAGCCCAAAAAGTTTCAGGCTACTGAAATATGCTCTATTCTGGAAATGATATTCCACACACAAAGCATATTTCTGTTTTTAACTTTGGTTTCAATGAGTCATAGCCAGATGAAAGTGCTGATTCAGATATTCACACAAATATGATACCTTTGTTTGGAAGCATTCAATTGCATTTTCAGCTTTGCAACAAAGTGGAATTATTTTGTCATAGTGAGCAGCCAAAGAGAGAAGTATAGGTGCATACAGGAAGGGATACCTCCTTGCTATCTCATAGATGTATCTGTGAAATAAAATAGAACTGATAAGGTTTACAAGCACATAAAATAAGACTTCTATGGCTTGGAACTGGACTCTGGAACGTGCTTAAAGAATCAGAAGACCATCATAGTTTTCGCATTGCTATAGAAAATTCTCCTCACTAATAATCTCCAAGGGAAAGAAATCTGACAACTGATACCATACTCTAATTCAAGAACAAAATAGGCAGAGATGTTGACCGCGGATCTTATGAAAGTGTCTTCTCAGCAAGCCTACTCAGGCATGTATCAAGGGTCAGTAACACCAGACCACCACTAAGTAAAACAGAATGGTAGATTTGTTTTTTTCCTCATCAGTGCAAAATGGAATTCTCCAGAGCAGAGATATTCTAAGGGCAGGCTCCTAAGTCTTCTGGTTTAGACAGCAGCATAGGAGAAACAAGTGACTAAGTGTTATATACAGGCTTTCTTACAGAGAACCTGGATCCAAACCCCAGCTTGGGGATGGACTAGCAGTGTGCCCTCACACACTTGTTTTAACCTTCTAACCTTCAGTCTCCTCCCCGGCAAAACAAAAAGGGAAAGAAGAATAAAGAGGAAGAGAACAACGAGACCTCACATATTGTTGTGAGTATTCATCTCTTCGTATGCTCCAAGCATACATGCTCTTATAACAGCCTAAGTACACAATAGATGTTAGGCGTGTTTGTGTATCTTAACTATTCCCAGATCACCAACACTTTTTTTATTTCCAGGAAATTCGTTCAACACAAAACACCAAATGTTTGGCTCCAGACAGAGCTATTTTGTGAGGTACAGATACATCCTTGCACAAACTAAAATTGAGGGATTAGAAGGGGAAAACCAAGAGGCTGGTGGGTCGGGTGTGTGGTCTCTACTGCACTTCTCTGGCATGCTGTTGAAACAAAAGTTCACTGAATGTTGCTCACCAAATTTCCTAATTCAGGGCTTCAGGAGATCAAATGCTGAATGTTATTTCTACTTCTCCATGTTTTAGAGTCCATCTGCAATTTGCAGAAGTACTAGATTCTGCTTGGTACTACTCCCTTTGTGGGGTTTTCATCTAACTTCTAACTCTCATCCTTACCGATTCATGAATGTCTCCCTGTTTTCTTCATATTCTTTACAACTTGTGACAGGCTCTGGAAGCTGGAGAGGCGGAATAGATGCTGGAGAGGCCTTTTTGCGTGCTAGGAAACAAATATGTCTTTCCTCTTCACGTTGGCTGCAGCAATCTGAAAGTCCATACTTTTCAGAAATTTCCTTCTCGTGGCAAATTTCTTCCAGAAAGGCATATAGCTATAAGAAAGATCGATTACTAACTTTAGTTAGTTGAAAGACAACCAACTTTACTTACAAAAATCTATATTAAAATGTTTCTACTACCCAAAATCAGGACTATGAATTAAGAAAACAATTCCCATATAAGTTCCAATATATTTAGTTTTAAACAGATGAAATAGTTCTTTTTGATGACTTTTGGGAAATGGAATATTGATTTCCAACCTTAAATAATACATGATTGTTAAACCAAGTTTTTATTTTAAAAATAAAGATTCCCTTGCAGTATTTTGTTTCCTCCCCCCAAGATATATGAAATATTTTATTTTTTCCTTTTATGTTATTGACAATTTGACCCCATGATATACATAAGATCTCCTTTATTATTATAAGCCACTTTTCAGACATACCCATTCCATGTGGGATTTTTATGATAAGACCTTGATCTAAAATTGGGTATTATTTTTAGGTAAAAATAAAAATAAGTTGAATTTTTAAAAATAACATCAAATATTTTTCATATGTCATTATTACAGATTTAGATAAAATATTTGAAAATATACATTTTAACTGTTTGAAACCATTTTTTGTTGCCTAAATTTTACCAAGGTCATGACAACACCAATATTCTGAAAAATGACTATAAGGAATGCTGTGTTTTATTCATTTCAGAAAACTTTCAATTTAGCTTTTATTACTACTAATATTTAGAGAGTCTTGGATATCTTAAGTGAAACTTCCAGTTCCTAATTTGCATGAAAATCATGTCTTTAAGTTTACAAAGATAAATTACCATTCTAAAATTACCTGAGTTTCTCCTCCAAGGTAAAGTTGCAATATGAAATGTATATTGTTTAATTTATACACATCTTTAGAGGATTATCAGGACAAGCCAAAAATAGAGATGCACAACAGGGATTTTTATTAAATAATCAAATTTATAGCTGGAAAATACTTTAAAAGGGCATCTTCTCTACAATATGCCAGACACATTATCTTTTGGCCACCTTATTAATCATAACGTCAAAGGATTCTCAGATATTTTGTTCTATAATTGGGTAATGCTAATCATTACAAAATTCATTTCTATGCTGAGATAAAGTAACAATAGCTATTATTTATTGATCTTCTACATTAGGATATCCTTATATTAGAAAAAGTATTGATTGTTTATCTGAAATTTAAAGTTAAGTGGGCTTCATGTTTTGTTATCTGTTTGCTAAACCTGGCAATCCTATGCACTATGCACTTCACATCACTATAGCGTAGGCTATAGTGTGATGAAGCTGCCAAGGGTATTGGCTCTGGAGGCATATGGCCTACGTGAAATCCTGGCTGGGTCTGGGAGCCCTTAAGCAACTTACTTAACCTCTTCTCTGTGACTCGGCTTCCTTGACTGAAAAATTAACATCTTGCTATCTATGCTCTATGTTGTAAAACATTTTGATCATCAGTACATATGTAGCACTCCCTAGCATAACATTTGTCACTATGTGTTTAATTAAAATTAATTCCTATTACTATTATTATACCAATTTCCATGGCAATCCTGAAGTGAGGGCTATTTTTAGTCCTTATTTCATAAATAAGGACATTAAACTCAAAAAAGTTAAAAAATATGCCTAAGATCACCCAGATACTCTTATTACAGAATTTTAGTTCTTAGTTACCATGTTTATATTGTCTCTTTATAAAAAACATTCATTGTTTTCTCTTCTATCATCTTTAGCAATTCATAATCTAATGCCTATTTCATACAATACTTCTTTAAATATTTAAATGTATTTCTCATGCTATCCCTAAATGTCCTCTTCTGCATGTTAAATTTTGATCAAACATATTATGATTATTATTATTGTTATCATTATATTCATTATTATTCACTCACCTGGTTCTCCAGACACCCTGCAGTCTGCTCATTGCCCATAGGTTTCTCAATTGCAGTCAATACATCTTTTGCCATTTTGTTTACTTCCTGATAAGTGGCTTCTTGAACAAATTGGGCAAAAAATATGGTGGCTCTGAAGTAAAAATATTAAGGAGTAGACTTATATCAAGTTTGTTTTTCTCAAGTTTATTTTTTATTTTTTATTATATTGTGACCTATTTAGGGGGTGGCCTTTGCTAAAACTTCATGTGAATTAGGTTCCAGCCATCCAGGAAAAATATCAACCTTCTTGTCTCCTTTATCCATAAATCTACATACATCTGTTAAAAACACAATAAGTGAATTTCCCATAAGAGTGGTTCCTCCTTTTTGCAGTGCAATTGTAATTTAATGTGTCTATCTATATTCTTCATAGATATTTTTTTTTTTTTAATTTAAACAAAGAATTGGTCATCAGACCTGTGCTGTGACTACTCTCAGAATGATCATGGTTTGACCCAAGACCACGGTGCTCATGGATGGGCTCAAAGCATTGCTTTAGCAGGTTTCTCTGTGCAAATAGTAGTAGTTCTTTTACATTCCTTATTAGAAACTTCAGAAGTGTGGAACAGAAAGATGGCATTAAAAATAAAAAATAAAAAAATAAAAAACATTACACCCGCCCTGGCTGGTGGCATAGTGGATAAGGCTCCGGCCTGCAAACCCAACTTGCTGGTTCCATTTCCCAGTCAGAGCACATAACCAGGTTGCAGGCCAGGTCTCCAGTCAGGTCTGTAGCTGGAAACAAGTGAAAGGCAACCATATACTGATGTCTCTCTTCCACTCTGCCTCTCTCCCTTCCCCTCTCTCTAAGAATAATAAATAAAATCTTTTTTTTAAAAATTACACCCTCTACAAGTAACAGAAAATCAAATATCTTACCTCTTTCTTTTTCCTTTTTTTTTTTTTTTTTTTTTTTGGTTACTAGGATTTAAATAGTATTCAGGATAGAAAATAATGCAACATCTTCTTATTGGTATTGAGAATTCCTTAATTCTTCCTGGTTGTCACTGATTAGATACAAATGTTCAGTTTCTAAAATCTAGTTTGGTTTGTCCCATTAAATTGAAAGGAATCTAAAGATTAACATCTAAGACATAGGCCAACAGCTCAACCTCTTCAATATCAACCTTCTATTGAATATAAATGACTTTTCTTGATATTGCCTAATTTGGTTTTATACTTTAAAAATTCATAGGGTCACCCAATTTCAATTATCTAAACTTAACTAAAATTATCATTGTTTTGTATCTTAAAGTGAATTTATATAAGCAAAACTTACAGATCAACTAAATTCACCTCTGCAGAACACTGAGAAGAATCCAGTGTGGAAGCTGAAAAGCAAAATAAACTTCATGAGAAATGGGGTTTTCATTTGCAATGATGAAAGTTATCATTATTACATGTACATGTTTGTACTTAAGTTAGAAGTATACAATTTTAGAAATGAAAAGACATTATGGATCATCTACCTAAACATCTTAATTTTATATATGAGAAAACTAGAAAACTAAGAATTAAGTTAAGAATAATTTATAGTATACTTCGCAGTAATATATCCAGATTTGATGTCTTCTAATTGTTTCCTGTACTGTGATGCTATAATAGGCTTGGAAATCAAACGGTTAAACGTATTAATTTTAATCAGCCTTTTGAGCATGTTTATACCACAGTTTCCTTCCTGATTTGTATTCCAGTCACACTGTTTCTTCTTCAGACAGTCAAATAACTTACCATTTTTTCTAAAGTAAAGAATAAAGATGTTACTTATATTACTTATTTTACCAGTCTGAGGAGATTTTTGCATGTAATGGAACCAAGATCATGGTCCAAAAAATATATATATATACAGTAAAGTAAATATGTATATCTATCAAATACATGCTATATGAAAAATTAATTTAGCATGAAGAATACAAACCATCATAACATTAAGCACTGTCATCATTTTGTAAACCTCTTGTAAAGTTACAAGTTTATCATGAGTTTAAAGCTATTCACTATTAAATAGTTTCCCCCTGTGTGGAACAGTAAGTATGATAAATAAATCAAGATAAAATGAATAAATGCAAATTTAAGAATTTTGATATACAGAAAAGACAGAAAATAAAACGCATAATATCTTACCTATTCCATATGCATTGTTATGCATTGTTCTGGATTCAGTGGTGTTTAGTAGGAAAATTAAAAAGATTGATACCACCCACTTCATGATTATTAGTTATTTTGCTGTTGTTGGCAAAGGTCAGGAGAGAATATTGAAAATCATCCTGAAATTCTTTTATATCCTTCTCAAGCAATTCCTGTTAACCAGTAATCATTTATTGGTATATCTGTTACTTTATTTCCTTAGGTTGAAATGGACAACTTGCCAATAATTAACAGCACAAGGATTATTTGTATTTAATGTTCAAGGACACAGGCCCCTTTGGGGTAGACAAAGAAAAAATCTGCAAATTCATCCCATGTTGCAAATATATTCTCCTCAAACTACAAAGTATCCAAATAGATTATTTTCCCTAAATTGTACAATAATTACTTCCTTTCAAATTAAAGAAAAAGTTAATGAGGCTATAAAGAAAAGAGACCAGTCTTTGTAGGAAATTTAACTAAATATACTATTTCATTTAAAAATACTAACTAAATGCTTATCATATGCCATGTGCTGGATATATTGACAGGCTTTTACTGAAGAATACATTGCTTGATTATTATGTTGTTGTTTAGCTCAAAAATCCTCTTCACCTGATTAATATGTACTTAGTATGCTGTGTATGGCTTAACATATAAAACTTAAAGCACCAACCCTGCTGAGTGGAGTCCTATAATTGTGTTATTTGTTACAAAATAATTTTGCATGTGTGCCAATTTTTGAAGTGGGTCAGGTGTACTGTTCATTTAACAGCTCAGGGTGATTATGTTAATACTAAATAAAGAACATTTACATTACCACCTGATTCTAGAAATGCACCTCCTAGCTTCACTATCTACAAGAGTTCTCAGTCTTGGCTGCACATGAAAATCCCTAGAGGAACTTTCAAAACTCTCAGTGCCTAGACTGCATCCCAGACAAATTAAATCAGAATCTTTTGGAGTTGGGACCTACACATTAGTATTTTCTAAAGCTTCCCACTATTCTGTAGTTCCTATTTTAAAATTGAATAAGCTATGGTAGGAAATAAATATGATACAGTAATCAGATGAAATAATATGCAGTCCTAAAAATAATTTTGTGGATGAAGGTTTAATGATATGGAAATATGCTTCAGGCTGGACAATTCAACCTCATCATTCATCAAAAGATTAGAGGCAACATAGGTAGAAAGCCTGGCAATTAATAGGAATTGATGAAATTATGATTTTTTTTAATATTATAGATATAGACAAGAAACTATAAATAATAGGTGCACATCAAACTAGAGGTCCGTTATAAGTCATGCATCTCATACGTCAAGAACCTGATGAGATTAAGCCGAGGAATAACTTGGCTGTCAGTCCTTTTCGGGGCTTTCCTTTTATACTGAGCTGCTGTTGTGTCTTCCTTTAATCTCTTCCGTGCTCTCCCTTACAAAGCAGACCTCTGCAATCTTCCGCACAACGATCAGAAAGGCAGTGCAGTGTTGTAGTTAAGTTCTCGGGCTTGGGACCAGGTCTAAATCTTTTCCTTTCCACCTGTTTGTTACATGATGCTGGGTGAGTTATTTAGTTTCTCTGGGCAGCTTTATTTTCATCATCTATAAAATCCTCATGAGTGAATGAATGAGGATTAAATAAATTAATGAGCATAAGAGGCTCAGAATAAACCATTGCACAGAATGGCACTTAATAGACGGAAGTTTTATTTGTTTATTCATTCAACAAAAAGATGAAGGCTACATAGCAGCCACTGCAAGTTGATGGGGACAATCGGCAACAAGAAGTGGACACCATCCCGCTCTTGCTGCATTTAACATCTCCTGGGAGAGACGGGAGGTTCCATCAGCAATCACAAAAGGGTGTGATGGATGCAAAGATAAGAAGACAAAAAAGAGAAACCCCCAACATCTTTGGAGCACATCAAGTTAGCCTTCCCAAAGTAAGGAGCATCTTACTGAAGATAGGAAGAAAAATTAGAGGCAGGCTTGGTGAGAGCTTGCATGACGTGTATAAAGAACTGGAAGAAATGTATTTTCAATAAAATACAAAGCTTAAAGATGAGGGAGCTTGCTCTATAAAGGAAATTTCCTGCAACATTGGCAGGGGCAGCAAGAACTTTTAAATCAAGTTTACACTTCATCCTAAGATAATGGGATGCTGCAAAAGGAAGCTAATAAACATTCACATGTGTTCTTTGAAATCATCTCTCCTGGTATATAGGGGGACCCGATTGTGATAAAGAGATAAGTTAGGAAGTTTTTTGCAATAATATGATCCATTATGTAGCCTGGATGGGATTATTGCTGTTGGGAAATGAGAGCTGTGGATGAAATTAAGAGGTATTAATGGGATAAAATCAAAAGAACTTAGTGAACATGTGTTCAGTTTTGGGTACATTGAGCTCAAGACAGAGTGACCAGTTTACTCAAACAGACCTGGTTTATGCCTGTTGACTTAGTATAATCATTAAGCAGAACACCCTGGTTCATATGCTGAAGTATCTTTAAGACCTTGAAGGTCAGAAAGTTGATGAGCAGTTGAATGAATAGTGCTTCTTACCCTCTGGAGCAAAATTGAGGCTGGAGATGAAGATTCGGGAATCATCATCTTGTAGAAGGTTATTGTAGCCCTGTGACAGTAGAAAGAGAAATTGTAGAGAAAAGATGTCTCCAGAGGAACACCAAATTTTAAGAGACAGAGATAAAGAAGAACTTTGAACCAGACTTTGTCCACTAACTGCAAACAACCCTTGATCTATATGTCATTGCTCAAAGTTTGGTCTAAGTACATAGTTCACTTGAAATGCTTTTCCAGAGTCTGTTTGCTTTTTCATAAATCCGTGAAACTGCTCAGAAGCAACAAAGCACAGTAAACTGGACTTCAGTATCAAATAGATTCTAACCTTGCTGTGTCAATTATTAGCCATATGACAGTAGGCAAATAATTTAATCTCTGTGATTGTTTGTTTTCCCATATATAAAATGAAAATTATATCTCCCCTGGAATTTTTTAGGTATAGATGAAATGATCTATTTATAGTGTCTGATATCTAACAGGCATTTGAAAAAGGTAACAATTAGTTTCATGATTAGCATTCCTAGTTGTGTTAAACACTAGATGTACACTACTTCACTGCAGGTAAGCTAAGTTATGTGTGTCATTGCTAGAAAAGGCCTTATCTTCAGACAATATTGGACTACTATTCTTTCTGGGATTCATTTCATTCCTATTGATTTGAGTGGTTGAGTGTTTTTTCATGGGGCTTCTCAGTTGGTCTTATAGCATGATCATTTCCAAGCTCATGCAATTCTCCCTAAATAGGTGACTTCTTGGATTCAAGGATTCATGTTTGTGAGTCCTGTGATGCTTAGCACAACACCTGGCACAAAACAGAACCTTTGTTGATGGAAAATGAATAGCTCTGAATCAGATTGTTGTGGTCAGAATTACTAGTTATCCTCACTGATTAATGCACCCTTCTTACCACAGAGCATTTTGAAATCTTTGCATCTATATTTCTCTGATATTCAGGGTTTAGAGGCCTTGGGACAGATCTGAGAAGAGAACAATGTCTAGAGTCATGGGAGGAAGCTGATGAGTCTGATCGCAAGTCATAGAATTTAAAACAGACTCCACAGGGTAGATATAATTCACATTCTAGCAGACACACACACACATACACATCTATGTCAATATACATTCTTTTTCTCATGGAAAATACATGGAATAAAAAAGTAGAATTATTATCAATTGTTCTTAAGCAAATCATGCTGTTTTCAGAACATAGACTATATACTTCTAAGCAATTCCTCTTTATTTAAAGAACTGATGCTTGCTTTTGATGGTCTTAAAAAAAAAAAAAGAATAACATAGGTGCTTGCCAACATTCTGTGGAAGGTAAGTAGTTTGTGAGTGGATGGCACTATGGCCTCACCTTTTCTGTCATGAGAAAGGTAATAAGATGATTCAGAGCACATATCCATTATCATACTCGATACCTTGCAATCACGTTTGCACTGAGTTAGTTTTGTCTCAGGCAACGCATTTGTTGTCCACCTCCTCACAAAGGTAGAGAGAGAGATCAGCTCTCACATTCAATGCTGTTCTAAATGTGGAAGAGCCAATCCTTCAGCACTGGGAAGAAGCAGGGGAATAAATACCTAGACATTGCTTGTGGTGTTCTACATTTTTTCATAATGCAATTTCTTTTTAAAAGATACCATCTTTGTCATAATGTGGCAGCATCTTAATTTTGGTACATATTCTTCTTCACAGCCTCTGGAGCTAACTACATTCTGCTCCCTGGTAGCCTGTTGCCCTAATACCAAGCCCAAAGGCATGGCTAAGGTTATTTGAAATTTTAGAATGTATCTGCCCTGTTGATGTCCCCTTCCATTGCTGGAAATGTCTATGACTTTTGATACTCAACTCTGTTGCTGTTTAAGCAAATTACTCCACTTAAAGTGCTGAGGGACTTCAATTCTTCTGAGACCCTTAAGACCAGCTTCTTGAGGAACCAATCTCTAGGATCCAGATATCATTTGACTAGTAAGTGAATAGATGAAGAAATTTGCAACAAACAGAACTAAGACCTAAATGGATATAAAGAGTAAATATGGAAAAGTCACCTGTTCATTTGCATGCAGTAGTTTCCAGATATTGTTTAGGTAATGGCTCACAGTCCAGTACTGAAGAAATACAAGTTTCACATGCATTAAATAGAATGGGAAAATGGCTGCTAATCCACCTATATATCAACCATCATGTGTAACATTTTATTGACATAAAATCATTCATTAGAAAAAGATTCTGCCATTCCTGAAAGATGTACCTCAAAATACTAACGCACTTGCTTTGATGGCATGCCAACATGTATGTATTTGTTCATCAGCTACTCGTGCAAGGAAGGTAATTAGGATAATTTTAGGTCAGTGGGACTGATGCAAAAGTGACACCTTTATAGGCAACATTACTAGGTCTATCAATTTTGAATATGCAGTTCTAGATATTTAATTTGGGGGAATTTTTATTATTTTACATGTTCAAGTAGAATTCATCATTATGAACTTAAAGCACAAACTTGTATGATTGAAATTTGCAGAAAAGTATTTTAAGTCAAGATTCTGTGACATGGAGTTTAGAATATTTATAGCCCACAATATAAGAAAGCTTATTCATCCAGTTATTATTAAATACCCACTATGTACCAGGCTATGCTAAGTGCCAAAGGATACATGTGGACTTCTAATTTGTGTTACATTCTGGTGAGAAATGCTATCTAGTTGAAGCAAAAGATATAAATGAACCATTAAGTGAGCCTACTCTCAGGAGTCAGAACCATGTCTTCAAGTTTCAGCTTTAGAATTCAGATTTTACATACTTAAAATGTACATAAAACCTACCATTATTACAATAAAATGTGAAAGCTATAATAAGTAAAGCTCAAAGGGAGAAGGGGCATCAGAGGAGAAAGTGACTCACTCTATAAAGGGACGTTTCCTCAAAGAAAGTCACCTTTGAATTGAACAAATAAAGAAGAAAGAGAAAGATATCCCAGACAGCAGGAAAAAGCATATATAAAAAAGCATGGTGTGGACCCTGGCTGGTGACACAGTGGATAAGGTGCCAGCCTGCAAGCCCAAAAGTCACTGGTTTGATTCCCAGTCAGGGCACAGGTTGCAAGCCAAGTCTTCAGCCAGGTCGGTAGCTGGAGGCAGGTGAAAGGCAACCATAAATTGATGTCTCTCTCTCTCTCCGCCTCTCTCCCTTCCCCTCTCTCTAAAGACAGTAAATTAAAAATCCTTAAAAAAAAAAAAAAAAAAAGTATGGTGTGCTTAGATTAGCATATAAGAGAGGATGGAAAAAGGGACTGGAAATACAGCGAACCACTTTTTAAAGTGACTAAAAGTAGCAAAGAGAGTTGTTAAGTGAGAAGGGAAGAGTAGAAGTGATATGGTCATGTGTACTTTCTACATATTCAACACATGTTATAAAACAAGGGTCATCACATTCTAAGCTTCCCCTTCATAAATGAAATGCCCAAAATTGTTAGCAAGATTAATAAAAATAACTGAGCTCTGGTTGCTTAACTCCAGGGAGTGCACTTCACATTTTATTCTACATTAATGATGTCCTCTAGATTTATAATACACCAGCCTAGGCCAATGTGAAGTACACTAACTTATCTATTAATATTTTGAATAATGAATAGAGAAATGACAATACTATATTTGTTTATTGTCCAATCTGTACACAAGAAGATTGTTTCTAATGTCCAAGCACCATATCTTCCCATTCAGGTTCAGATACCATCTCTTTATTATAGTATATACTTTATTGTCAAGTGCATCTCATTGCTGGTTAATTTTACACATGCTACCGCAAGTAAAAGATAACAATGCTGTAATTAGTCATGATACAATGGCTCCTTGGAGACTATTTGTATCGAAACAAATAAATCTTCTTGCCTTGATAGTGCTTTACTCTCACGTATTTAATTTAATACTGGTTTCATAATTATTTATGATGATGCATTATCCACCATGTCACCATGAGTTCTAGCTCCCAATGACTCTTTGAACTTATCCATGTGTTTCATTGATGACAGGCACAAATGCAGGTCTCTGGTCCTCTTAAATTTTCTATGCCTTTCTTAGCTTACATGTACATTTTAACACTTTTTTTCTTGAACTCTCAGGTCATAATCACTGCACTTATAGACTGTGACCTCTGTCCATGTGAACTGCACCTCAGACTTCCACACACAGCAGCCAACTGGGAAGAATAGATGAGGGGCCTGTGATGAAGCAAGAAGAGTGGCCCATCCTGAGCGTCATGTTTGGCAGGACTCAAGGCCAACCCAGGGGAGCATAATACAACCACATTGACAGAGGAAGAGCCCAGGGATGTTACAGAGCAGTGGTCTTCAAAGCCCTCAGAAGAAATAGATTCACCCATCCCTGAAGACTGCACGATGCTTGATGTGACATTAGTGAAGGAATTAGAGTAGCCGCACTGGTTGCCAGTGACAGGGAGCCACCTTTGTGTACAGTCAACTGAGGCTGCCCTAGTAGAACACAGACAGGAAAGAGCTGTCCACACATGCAGATCATCCCGAAGTTCAGTCAATGGCCCAGACCCCAAACTCATGTTGTGTCTAATGTGAGTAAGTCACCCAAAACTCACCAGTCACAGTCCCACTGAAAGGGGGAAGGGAAAAATGGAACTGACTCAAGTAACTTTGGAAAATGATGTTTTGACTGAGAACTATAGGGCTAGAGACAAAAGGAATTGTACATAAAACTGTACTACTCTAGTTGTCAATTTATTTCTCTTGAAGGTATGGATCAACAATTCTGGAACTCTTTCACATGCATCCTGGGGTAGAACAGTAAGGAAATGGATGGTAGATAGTGGTAGCCAAATTGTTCACTGTCAAAGAGGGAAGTTACAAATAAACAAGGAAGGAAGACAAATAAACTTAGTGGTTCTGGAAAAGTCAGCAACATCAAGATGAGTTCATAATTAGTCATACAGGTAGACAGATAAGTAGATATAGATATAATTATAGTTATGTGTATGTACATGGGTTAGTACACAAACCTACATTTTTTTAGCTCCATTCCCTGAAAGGTCTAGAAGCACTGATATCCCATTAGCAGTGAGCACACCCAGTGCTTAGAACTTTGTTTCTAATACCACTCTGTAGTAAACAGAACCAGAAATGCTTGAAGAAATGGTGGTTTCCAGGTCTGAGGAAGGGAAAATACAAAATGAACCTGAAGAATTTTGTAATGCCAGAAAGTTCAAACGTGTTCAAAAAACAAAGTTTAGGGGCATATCAAAGGGATACAAGGAGCCAACTTGAGAACCCCCAGAAGCCAAAGCAGGAATAATTTAAGTTACAATATCAGTAATGTAGCATTGAATTATAACCCAAAGTATAAAATAAATATACATAAGTTCATAGTGATATAAATAAGTGAATAAATAAATGAAGTGGCAAACCTTTTTTATGAAAGAATTCAGAATATATATGTTGACACTCCTCCTTCCAGGAGCTTCATCTCTTCCCTCACTCCCTTTGAGGGTGAGCTAGATTTCATGACTTGTTTTTACTTATTTTTTTAAATATTTTATTTATTATTTTTAGAGAGAGGTGGGAAGAAAGAAGCAGAGAGGGAGAGAGACATCAATGCATGGCCGCCCTTCACCTGCCCCCAGCCACCAGACATGACAGGAAACCCAGTCCACAACCTGCTTTGTGCCCTGCCTGGGGAATCGAACCAGCAACCTCTAGGTTCGCAAGCTGGCACCCTATCCATTGAGCCACCAGCCAGGGCTAATGATTTATTTTGAAAACTAGATAAAGAGCAAAATAATAACTGTATAGTGGAGAAACCTGGAAAGCACTACCTTAACCTTAACATCCCTGGTGATAAGTTACGTGACTGTTCTGTACCTCTTGAGATGAAATAAGAACACTTTACAAACTTGCGCACGTGCGCATGCACACACACACACACACCCCAGTGTGTCTACACCCTCTGGTGGCCCAATCCCCTGCACTATGCAGTGAAAGACATACAGAGAAAGTCAGCCAGCTAGAATGGTGCCCTTTCCAGGCCACTATCTCAGAACTAGAGTGGGCATTGGGATCCAGGATCACTCTTAGGCTCAACCGTTTGTGCACCTTTGGGAATCTGGATCACCCTGCAGAAAGCAGGGGATGCTGGGCTCTAGGAGCACCACATATTGACACATCTTTCTCCAAAAGTTTTAAGACTCCCTTCTTAAAACTGCAAAACCTTCCAGACAAGGGTACTCGGATTAGTCCAGTGGGGGTCCAGTTACGTGGAAATGCCTTACCCAAAATTTCCTAGGTCTTCCTCCAAGACCCTTGACAAACTAGTCCATCCCATGTTTGCCCTCCTAGGCCCTCTTTGACCTTTGTGACAATTGCAACCAATGTGGAAAAGTATCCAATACAGTCAACATGAGGTCAAACTGGGAGTTGGTTGGGAATAGGGGAGACTATGGAATGAAACATGCCAGATACAAAAGGAGCTTTCTTTAAAAATTTGGTAACAAAATCTTTTGCAAGCATCATACTTAAAACTATAAAGCACTATGATTAAGGACAAAATAAGTTGTGAAATAGCATGTACACTACAAAATCAATTCTATAAAAAGTAGTAAGGCTATCAATGACTTTCAAGTATGTAAATTTATAGATAATGATCTGATATCAGTGGCTACCTTTGGAACCAGGGAAAAGAGGCCCAATATTGAGTAACATATCTGAGTTTTTACAAGAAAATTTTACCCTCCAACTCTTGTATTTCAATTCACACCTTATTGTACTTTGTCCAGATCTCCTAATTCCCTTGTCTGCTAATTCTTTTCCAAAATTGTTAAATTTCTTACACTCTTTATGTATTGTCCTAGACTGCTAAATTTCTTTTAGGATCAGTGGGGTTTTTCCCCCACTTAATGAAAAATAATCATTTCTATCTTCCTTGTCCCTCACATTTCTTAAAGAGTTCTTACATGAAAGAAAAGGCATATTTACCTATATTTACCTATACTGTAATCTTTATTCCTTTATTCAGAATTATCATAATGTTAACATATTACTTTAAGTGTTTATGACTCACAAGACAACAACTCACAAGAGAGTATTAATGTTTCTTTTCATTAATTAGCCCATTAGGAAGTAGAAGTCCTGTGCCCTGTCTGGTGGCTCAGTGGATTGGCACTAGCCTGCAAACCCAAATGTCACTGGTTCGATCCCCAGCCAGGGCACATAACCAGGTTGCAAGCCAGGTCTCCAGCCAGGTCCGCAGCTGGAGACAGGTGAAAGGCAACCATACATGGATATCTCTCTCCCTCTCTGCCTCTCTCCTTTCCCCCTCTCCCTAAAAATAATAAATAAAATCTTTCTTTAAAAAAAGGAAGTAGAAGTCCTCTTCTGAAGTGGAGAATGAAAGAATATCGGGATTTTCATGGAACCGACAAAATTTTCAGGATGGCAACTATTCCTTGAAAAATAATAGTCCTGAGCCAAAACATTAGATTTTTACATATTTTATTAATTGCAGCACAGAGAAAGAAGGCAAAATATTTAAAGAAATTTATGTTATTTGGATAGGCTATTGGTTTTACCCCAAACAAAAGGAAAAACAGATGAATAAGCTTTGAGTCTTCATTTCTACTTCTTTCTTCGAGGGTAAGCTGGAAAACAAAAGGACAAATATAAGTACTGTTTCTAAAATGGCACATGTTTTTCAAATCTATTTAAATGCATGTCACATTGCTTAGACTGTCTTTCAGCAATTCCCAATGTTCACCAATGAAGCTTGCCTGAGACTCATGGCAGCTGAATTCTTCTGTTGAGCGAGGGAAGAGGATTGTAAAGTCCTCTCTTCATCGCTGATGTCATCATGCTCCAGCCTTCCAAGTCACTAGCTTACATTATCTCTCCTCAGAGTCATTTACTTAACGCCTACTTCTTACCTACGTTAACCACAAACAAAGTGTCTTCTCCAAGTTAGACCTCTAGGAAGAAAATCTTGATATTTAGGACTGAAACAAGCCGCATCTTGAAACTACTCCATTAGCAGAGCTACAAAGTGGCTTCTTTGCCTGAATGCACAATGTGTAAGGAGCATGTGGGCAAAGAATAACTTCAAGTTTAGTTGAGGAATGAGCATCATGTTCAGTTTGGAAAATTCATGCTAAAAAATACTTGAACAACTTGCTTTTAAAAAGAAAGTTTACCCTATTTTTTTTTTTAATTTTCCCCCCAAAATACTACAACTAAAGTGGATAAAACATGTTTATGGTCAAACATCTAAATTTTAAAGTGGACTTTCTTTTGTCGTCAGAAGAGAAATGCTATTAAAACATAGCATGTTGACACACTGAAAACTTAGTAGTATATTATTTACTGTTAAGTAGAGTTCACAAAAAGCAGTTCTATCATATTCTCCAATGACATGAATTTGTTATTGAGCTATTAGTTTGAACTTTGTGAAATCTTTGTCTTTAAGCTTTTTTGTTTAACCTACAAAAATGCATATCATCCAGCCTAATACTTGAAGTAATTCAATGCTGAATCACTCTTTTCTACTGTGTCACATTGAATCAGAACAGGTCAGTGATAATCTGTCAAGCTCTGGTTTGAATTTTGAGTTGTGTGTGACTCCATCTCTCTCCAGCTGGGTGATCCTTGAGGAAACTCCTTAGTCTGTGCTCTGACCTGTGCTTTCATTTTCTCATCTGAAATATGGGAATAATAATGGAACTCAACTCAGGCCACTATTGAAGAATTAAATAAGTTAATGTATATAAGGAGCTTAAAACAGTGATTGGCACTAGTCCATATGGCTCTCAGCAAATGGTCAGTTGATCTTTATTATTTTAATATTGACTCTTATGATGAATTTTTTAAAGAAAATCCAGAGTATAGTTACCTGAGATGCTTCTGATTGTGCTATTTTTAGGCTAAGGCAGCTTGACTTGCAGAAACAAGTTTTGGACCCTGAATATAAAGAAATGACAGATTTGGGAGAAGTATTAACATCATTATTAAGATAAAAATTCATAACTTATACAACCACTGATGATTACAAAGTAATTTTCTATGCCTCACATCCTTTAATTCCAGCTTAGTACTAAAATCTCTAAAAGGAAACGTACTGACACGCATTGCCCCAAAAGAGCAAAAACGTTACTGTCAAATCATAGAGAAAAATAATAAATGACTCAGGCATTTAAATGTAAACTTTCCCACTAAACTGTGAAATCAAGCAGTTCAAGATTCAATCAAGTCACAAACCAGCACTTTTTTAAAATATGCTTACATATTAAGTTAATGCTTTGGCCTGATGATGTTTCTACCAAATGATTTCAGAACTTCTGAACATTTCTATCTATTCATAAACGTCCCAACTTTGAAAAAAGAGCAAATATTACAAACATTTCATAATATGCTCCTGTACAGAAGGAGATAGAAAACAAGAGCTGATTTGTCATTTTTTAAAACAACTGTGTATATAGAATACAATTCCTGTCCCTCGTGTACGCGGTGCCCTTCAGATGGAGGAACCCCTAAGCCCTGGCCTGATCAAATGCAACAGCGAAGGGAAGCAAGTGTGTGTGTTTAAGTGAAGGTGACTCCAGCACCTCTGTTGAGAAGCAAGCCTCTTTGTCCTCAGCTTCACAGCACTTCTTCAGAAAAGCTGCGAAATCCTCCAGAACAGTTTTCAGTTGTTCATCGGTTGCTTTGGGCTTGTGTTTCAACAGCTCAGCAAGTGCCCTGCATTTAAATGAAAACAAAACAAAACAAAACATAGGGGCAAGTTGACTCTCATAAAGAAAAATGGAGATGGTGAAGACAGTCATGCTGTTGTTGAGGACCAGCTGCAGGCTCCGCAACTGGGAGCTGGAGGCCCAGACGCACCGCTGTGCACTCCAGCATCCTCATTTGCTTAAGGGGAATAAAACCCACCTTTATAGGGTTGGTGGAAGGAGCAAATAAAATCCTAAGTGTATATTACTCCATATCTATAGCGTCAATACACCTCAATAAATCAGTCAATCTCCTTTCTGTTAACTCTTGTAAAAGATTATGTCACTGCATTTATAGATTTATTCAGATTTGAAAGTTACACCGTAGTGAAGTCCATTGCAATTTAGGAGCTACATATGATCCTTAAAACTTAATTTTCTTGGAATCCACTTAAAAGTTTCTAATCCAAGAATATTTATATTTCATCTTTGGCATGTGGACCGTTCAAAGTGAACAGAGGAAGCCATAGGAAACCAGACCATCCAAACTCATGGGAGCCGGTGGTTCTCTTTGATTGACATCTGCACAGATAATAGTGTTACGGAAAATCATGTTAGAGCAACAGGTTTTGCAATATGACTCTTATATGGACGGCCATGTTCAGAACCCACCAGAGATGATAGCAACTTTGTTACATTTCTAACCCCTTGTGACAGCAGTAGGGTGGTGAAGCCCCAGAATTCTAAATCCTTTTTATCCAACTTCCATTCTCATCTGTTACATCTTGGAGGTTTGCCTTGCCTGTGGATTGCCATAGAACAAACTTACAATAAAAAGTTCTTTTAAGATTTTTACTAACTCATTTGCTATCTGTACAAATGAATCAGTTAATTGTTCAGCTCCTTCTACCGAACCTGTAGTAAGATGTTACTCTACTGCAGCCACAAGATTATTCTAAATGATTTCTAAGCAAGATTATAATACAGTTTGGTTGTTGTTCGTTTGTTTTGCTAAGAAAAAAAAAGCCCTATCCATTTTCTTTTTGACACTCCTAACACCTTAAGGCCAATACTTATTATTTTTTAAGTAATATAGTAACTACTTCAGGAAAAGTTTCCCAATTAATTTACAGTTCTGACTACTGAGATTACAAACACATGTAGTGAAATACTTCTCACGTTTGCTTCTTGATTTGCTGCTCATCCTTAGGCAGTGTGCATACATCTGCATGGAAGGTGAATGTTTCCGCTTTAAACTCTTTGGGAACAAAGGTTTCATCAGGACCCAGAGCAGAAAAGCATGGCCGTCTGTTCACCAACGATTCTGTGCAGCATTTGGTAACTCTGTCGCTCACTGGTGTCTTCTCGTGTGCCAGGCACAAATAGTTTAGGACAACGGACAGCTGAAGAGCAGATAGTAGGGCAGAAATTCAGAAGAAGCACTGTCGTAGTGTCAACAATATGATAATAAATTTGGGGGGAAATTTTCCCATAAAATCCTACTTTCCAGTGGACCAAAAGCAGTATATAGTATTTTAACTGGCAACACTGTATCTAAGGTAGATTTATCTTTAGGACTACAAAGAATGAAGGATGCTTAAAACTCTTTTCTCTTTTAAATATCTGCATTTGAAGAATAATTTATTTGAGAAACTAATTCATTAAAACAATGTGTAGTGAGTCCTAAGGTATGTGTTGGAGTGCAGAGAAAGCAGTCTTATACTGATACATTAAGGGAAAGACCCCCCAAAATTTTTGAAAAATTATTAAATGCCAGGATGAAACATTAAAAGTTCATTGACTTTGTTTCAAGACAATTTATCTTCTTTGGGATCTTATCTAAATCTCATTCTGATGGTCAAGATAATATAGGTGAACAAGTCCTGGTTGCTGCTACTATGGCAGACACACACATGTTAGTCCCCGCCCTTGCTTCTGAGAATTAGCCTATACATTTTCAAAGATAAAAATTCATCATTATTGACTTAATACATTTTGAAAGACTCACATAGTTTTCAGCGCAAGCCAGTCTTTGTGATTCAGGAAGATTGCAGCACTTGGTTCCCACTCTTCCAAGTTTTCTTGAGACATCCACAAGAGTTGGAGTTGACACCTGAGGTACTCTCTTGGTGTAACGAATTAAAAGCCTACAACAAAATGGTCCATGTATTTTTCATCAAGGCAAAAACCTATTTTCCTCTAACGTAGTAGGTGAGGCCGAGAACATTTAGACAAAATCAATTAAAATGGTTTTCCATTCATAAAATTATCTCCTTCTCCAGGTCGATGGGGTGGGGTGGAGGAAGACATTGTCCTAAGCAACTCTTAAGCCTAGCTTTAAATTCCACCTGTGCTGTATCTTAGGAAAGTGACTTAATTTACTACAATTCAGTGATATTAATATAGTTACTAATTGCTTCTGTCAATAAACCTACTGAAATTACTACACAGGAATGAGCAGAAGTAGGTTTATAGTTGTTCTTATAGCAAAAGACATGCAGGTTATGGTTGTTACAATAGCTTTTTTAACTCTATGTTTTATGTACTCACAACTGTAACACTAATTTTTCCTACCTCTGTATATCAGCACTGTTCTAAATTCAAAAGATAGGGATGAGTTTTCTCATCTATAAAATGAGAAGAAATATACCTGACTCAATAGAGGTAGTGCAAAGATTAAATTTAAAGAAATGAAGTATGCAATCAACCTGGCATGATATCCAGCATTTAATAATCATTTATTAAGAATTGCAATCAGCCCTGGCTGGTAACACAGTGGGTAAGGCACTGGCCTGTGAACCCAGGGATCACTGGTTCAATTCGCAGAGCCAGGACACGTAACCAGGTTGCAAGCCAGGTCTCCAGCCGGGTCCGTATCTGGAGGCAGGTAAGGGGCAGCCATACATTGAAGTCTCATTCCCTCATGGCCTCTCTCCCTTCTCCTTTCTCTAAAAATAATAACTAAACTCTTTTTTAAAAATTACAATCACCATTGAAAGTTAATGTACATATAACTGTAATCTACTCAAGAAAGACTTGTTCATTATTGTTATCCCTAGCACTCACAGTTAGAAGAGTGCTGATATGTGTAAATAAATATCTACATAATGATGCGTCTCTTCTTGTTTTTATCTCTACAGGTAAGGCTGTATCAGGTCAGGATGTTTATATGTCAACTTACACAGTACAGTTCTCCTTGAGCTAGTTCTGTTCAAGTCCAAATATTTTCTGCTCTGTAAAGCATTGCTGTCTTTAGTTTGTCCATAAACTATTCCTTAACCTTCAAAGGACATCCTCAGTTCCTATATCCTAAAATTTAGTATTTTTCTTCCCAATCTCAAGAAGCTAATTTTTAAACTGCACTTAAATATATCAGCTATTTTATCTCTCCTTCTACAGTCTCTCTTAAAAATATATACTCTATTTTCATGATTGAAAGTTTTATGGCAGGTGGTATCTACAAAGGGAATTTAAACACGCACACGCACACACACACAGAATTATCTTCTGGAGAGTGGGCCCCTTGTATGCAGGTTTCCCCCACTAGGTGAGTGTTCTAGGAACCTATCTGTGTCAGTGTGCCAGCTGGTATTGTTGTGAGAGGCTACATTTGTCTTCAGTGAATTTTTTTAAAAACTCTTTCAATGCATTTACCCATTTTATAATGGGTGACTTAAGAGTGCACCTGCTGACACTGCATTGACTGTTCAGCACTTTTTGACCAAAAACTGCATGAACCCTATACCCCACCCTCCCTACTTATCCTATCTCATTCCAAGTGGCTTTTTTTGTTGTTTCCATAGATTGAAAAAAAAAAAAAAAAAAAAAAGGTCCTTAAAGGGGAAGGTGGAAGAGTGGAAGAGGTAAAACAAGAAATAGCAGAAGCACCAAAAGGCACCAAACTCAATGAGTTCAAAACTACTTTGAGCAGTGAGAAAAATGTCTCGATAGGTGTATTTCATCAAGTGAAGAGTACTTTGAAGGTGACTGAAGTTTAAACATGTAAGAATAAATACACAATTTTTTATAAATAAATTCTGGATTTTTGATCCACTCTCATATATTATCTTTAAAAATTAAAAGCTGATCAGCCACTATGGAAAACAGTATTGAGTTTCCTTTAAAAAAAACTAAAAATGGAACTGCCTTTTGATCTAGCTATTCCACTACTAGGACTATACCCAAAAAACCCTGAAACACCAATTCATAAGAACCTATGTACCCCTATGTTCATAAAAGCACTATTTACAATAACCAAGTGCTAGAAACAGCCTAAGTGCTCATCAGTGGATGATTGGATCAAAAAACTTTGGTACATTTACACAATGGAATACTACATAGCAGAAAGGAAGAAGGAACTCCTACCCTTTGCAACAACATGGATGGAACTGGAGAGTATTATGCTTAGTGAAATAAGGCAGTCAGTGAAAGACAAATACTATATGATCTCACCCATTACAGGACAATAATGAACAAAACAAACAAGCCAAATGGAACCAGATACATGAATACAATGAATAGACTTCAAGTAGGCAAGGGAGAAGGGGGAGGGGTGAGGAGGAGGCAAAGAAGGGGAGCAGTTTAGTCAAGGAATTAGTATGGAAGAGCCATGGACATGGACAAGTGGGATTGACTTTGTGAGGGAGTGGGTGGGTGGAGAAGGGGACAGAGGAGAGTAAAAAGGGGATGGATGTAATACAACAACACTACAAATAAATTTTTTTTTAAAAGATGATCAAAAAAATTAGTCAAAAACAGAGGTACATACTGGTTTTGGAAGCCATACTCTCCAATTTTTTCGAAAGCATCACAATTCTCTTTGACTAACTTCTTTGGCTCTTCCACAAGAGGTTGAAATTCATCAAACTAAAAGATAAAAGAACTGTGTTTATAAGATTCCACCTAAGGACCAGATGCCTGCTATTTTTAACCCCTATAGGGGGTACTCCCCTCAGAGAATTCTTCTATAAAAACAATCTGAGCTGATGAAATGAAAACTGCCTGGAGCATGGTGAAAGCTCAATAAATTACAGCTATGATTATAAGCACTATTATTATTAATCCATCTCTCCAGTTGGACCCAGAACTCTCCAAAATAAAAGATTGTACTTTGGTATGGTACCTGGTATACACCAGATTCTTGGTAGAGGCAAATTATCAGTTCCTTATGATTCTGAGGTTTGGAAACCACTAGATATGTTAAAAGTGGTAAATATCTTAAACATGCAAAAAATCCCATAGTAGCATAGCTAAATATGCTAAAAATCCTCCAGAACAGAATTGTTCTCTTTACTTAATTTCTTATAAAACCACTTCTAAATTTTCTCCAAAATTTTTGAAGATATATTAAATGAAAAGATTTCACAACCTGCCCTTTAAGATACTAATTCTTAATAAATGATAAATCTTGAAATCAGGTTAAGTTTCTTTATATCTAAGCTATATCTCTTCTGATTCACATTTAAATTTACTTCATCTTATTTTGTTCTCAGGAGTGTTGGAAAAAAAAGAAAAGGCATGGTCAAGATTTTGTGAAATCTTGAGATTGCTCTCTCTCTCTTAGGTTTTATTGGCTAATCGATTAAGCTGTGGTTGTTTTTCTTCAAAAATTTTAAGAGTACAAAATTGAAACCATTTGAAAAAAATGTCTCCATTGCACTATATAACATTTTGCATTCTGGCATTATTTTTCCTCCTTATTATTGGAATCAGCCATCAGAGAGCTACATAGTTTTCCCTTTGAGAAACCCACCACTTTGGAATAGCAGGCATGAGGGTCAGCTGCTGAGCAGCACTTCTCCAGGGTAGCTTCATACACCTTGGCAAGTCTCAGTAACAATGAGATAGAATAGTCTTGATGCCTTCTTGCATATTCATATACAAACCTAATTAAGATGAAAGTAAGACAGACTTAGTTGAACTAACAATCAAGAAAAACCTCATAACTAACCATAAGGATAATTCATATCTCAAAAGTCTCAATTCGACTAAACCCCAGGCAGTATAGTTTGATGGCTAAGGGTTTGGGTCTCAGAGTTGAAGCTACCTTCATTCAAAACCCTGCTCTAACACTTATTTCACTATATCACTTTAGGCAGTTTATTAAAACTATCAGAACCTTGGTTTTCTCCTCTTTAGAATGTATATGACAATAGTTTGCCTCATAAGGTGGATTGTGAGAAATATGTGACAAATACATAACAAAATTTATACATGTCACACACTGTCTAATATGTGTTAAGTGTTTGATAAATGCCCTCTGTGATGATGTTTTTTTGTTTGATTTGGACTACATCTCAGAAAGGTTCAGATAGATAGCTAGGTATTTGCAAATTTTTTCTCTTTCTTCTCTGTATGAATGAAATTTTGAAAGGTACATAATTTTATATTTTTGGTGCCTAGAATACTATTATAATCCAACAATAAAAATTCAAAGTTTATCACCACTGACTTATATAATCATTTATCTTATTATTTAATCATACACTGCCTTGCCACGTAATGTGCATCTGGTCTTTGCAAATATAAAGCACTTGGTAGCAGACTCCGTACTTCTCTTTATACGTCTTTGCTGCCTTCAGATAGATGGGTGGATGGGTAGATGATCGATAGATAGAAAGATGTACAGCATATATTCATATATACATCTATGTCACAGTAAGCTCAAAAAATACTCTGTGAATCAATAAATGAATAATATGTATCTATTTTATGTATACACAAAATGTTTCTCGAGGTATTTCCAGAAATAGCTAAAGAAGTAAGGAACGGAGAAGTGAATGACAGAAACTTCTACTTATCACTTTATACCCTTCTCTATTTATTGAGTTTCTGCCATGAGCAGCTATTATTTTATGACAACTTCTTAAAATCAACTAATTGCTTCCCAAAAATTTTAAAGGCTCAGAGAAGGAAGAATAAACAAGCATTGTCAGCAACAATTGTAACAACTCCAAAGTAAAACTTAGACTTGTTGCCTAAATCCTCATACCATATAAAAGCTATGAAAGGATCATTCCTTATCCACTTACGAGCCCATGAAGGCATCTTTGGTATTCTTATAGTTTGTGCAAACATCCTTATCTTCAACAAAAGTAGCAGCTAGTGGTTCCAGGCCCTCAGCCAACTTATCATTTTCCACTTCAGCAAGGCAGTGGGATTTTTCCAACACAGGTTTATCACAGCATGCCTTCGCTTGACTAGAGATTGAATCCTGATGTTCACATATATATTTGGCAAGATCCGCCTATAAGCAAGATGATAAAAATTGTTCAACATAAACTGACATCACTACCCTTTCTCTCCAGACTTGTGTGTATTATGTTGGCAGAACGCATCCATTGTATTCTAAAACTGTACACCTACCAACTTGCCTTCTATGAACATTTTCAGTCTGTGCTCCCAAACTAGGAGGCTCAGATAGAATTAATAAAACATCTCCACTGGATTCCAATCAGTCAGTAACAGGAGCCCATATCAGTTTTTTTATTAATTTTATAGTTCTACTGTTAAGGTATTTTAGTTTTTAAACTAAGACCCAGAGTTAGAGGGCTGGATTAAAAAGGTGAAGGGATTAAGAAGTACCAATCTGTAGTTACAGAAGAGTCACAGAGATGGAAATTACATTATAGGAAACTATGATAACTAGTATCATAATGACTGTGTAGGGACACATCTGGAAGCCACTCTGACTTGTGAAGTACATGATTTTGTAACCACTATGCTGTATATCTGAAACTAATACAGAATAATACTGAATGTAAGCTGTAATTGAAAATTTTTAAATATATGTATATTTTTTATTTTAAAATTTAAAATATATATATACATATATGGCATATTTTGTAAAACTCAGTATTGGTTTTCCAAATATTCACCAACATTAAAGTGCAGGTACTTTAAAACCAAATAACCAAATAGGATGTGAGAGATTTTTGAAGAATTAGTTAACATTGTAGTCATAGGCCCTACTTACACATGTAAAATATATGCCTTAAATTTTCCGGAAAGTGGTCTTATGTTTCAATTTTGGGAAAAAGAGATATCATGCTAAATATCTGTATATTAAGGGGGAATATACAGGAAAAAATTACATAGTTTCCAAAGGCCTTTTTAGCTCTTCTTATACTCAACCCATCTCCCAAAAAAAATGTCTCTGAGAAATCTACCTTTGCAGCTATCCTACTTCCATTGAAGCCTTGGTCCTCAGAATGTGATTGACAGGAATTGCAAATTAGTAAGTATGTTTATCAGATCATTTAGTGAATGGGATAGCCAACAAATTTAAAAATACCACAAGTCAGAGAAAGAATTGATATTAGGTATAAAAGACTACTTCAATTCACTGTCAGCTGTCACCAACTATGCTAAACAAATTCATTGGACCAACTTGGTTCAGCAAGTTACCAAAGCAAAGCTACCAAAGAAAATATTGAGGATTCTTTACCCTATCATCTGCACATTCCAGCAGGTCACCTTCACAGCATTCTTTGTGGATTTTGACAAGGTCATTCACCAGCTTGGTGATCTCCATAAAGTCAGCATTGGGAAATTTCTGGCTCAGGTGAGCTACTAACCTAAAAAGAAAATACTTTTAACAAAAAACTTCAGGACAAAAGAAAATATGGAAATAATTTTTAAAATGCATTAGTTCTTATTTTAGGGCTAGTTCTGAACCCAATTGTTCTTTTAGGGCAAAATGTTTCCTTAGGGCAGAATTATCCATTTTAAGAGTATGTGGTGGGCAGAAGGAAGTCAGCAATTCATAAAATCAGAAATCGAAGAGGGGTTCTAAAAGAGGTGACGTCTGAGAAGCACCAGGTCTGGAGCCCAGATCTGACTTTGTCATTAATGAGCAGTGTGATTCTAGAAAGTTCCTTAGACTCTCTGACCTTTAACGCTGACAGCCTTACACCTGCATGCTACATCAAAGGATTGTTGCGAGGATTAATTTAGATAATGCATAGGAAATCATTTTATATGCAAACTTTTAAAAATCAATTTAAAAGCCTTTTTCCTGACTTCTGAAGGACTCTGAGAAAAGAAGTTGCATAATTTTTCAAAATAAGGGAACTCTGATTAAGCTTATTTTTACCACAAAATTCATCCAGCACAATCTTGAAACCTGATCATGAGATGCAAAAGGCAAACTAACATCAACATGCTTTCATGAATCATTTCAGAGTTGCCTGATGAAAGATACTTCTTCCCCCAAAACACCACAGCTTGTTAAAGGCAGGCAGCTTTGTCCATTGAGGTTCTTTTGTTTATTTATTTGTTTGATGTTAGTGATGTAGATGCCAGAGGTGAGAGGCAAAGATAGAGCCAATGATGGTTTCTAGAGACCTTGCAAAACATGTATTATTTTCATTTTATCTTCCATTTGCATTGACTAATTGTTGACTAGCAAGTGAGAGATTGAGGGCTGGGGTGAACAGGTTTTTGGCTCAGATGTTAAAGGATATTCCTAGAACCAGCTAAGTAATATAAAAATAGAGGCCCAGGCAAAAACAAGAAATAGAGAACAAAGCTAGAGCTATGAGAAAATGAGAAGTAACCTTTGATGGCTGAATTTAATTATCAGAATATAAAAGGACAGGAAGGCAGTTTTAGGTAATTGTGGGAGGCAGAGGGAGAAAAAATTAAATAAACTGACTACATCTGTATAAAAATTGTGAACCATTAGAATAAAACCCCTATGAAAAAGGTGATGGGATTAAGTACAATTTGGTAGTAACAGAATAGTCTCGGGAATGTCAAGTACAGCATGGGAAATGTAGTCAATAAAATTCTAACAACTATGCATGGTGTCCGACAGATATGAAATTAGTAAATTATGTAATGTTTAATCACTGGGTTGCACACTTGAAACTAATATAATATTATATCAACTATAATTGGAAAATAAAAAATGAGTTTAAAAAGAATAAGATCCCTAGTCTTTATAAATAAATAGTTTAAGTATGTCCTAGCTTAACTAAAAAAGATATCCTCTAATTTTTTGACTACTTTGAAAACATATGATAAAAAGTAATGACAAATTGTCATTTGTGCCCTGATATTTTTTTGCTTCTGTTAAATTTCTACCTTTTAGATAACCTAAAAGATGTACATGAAAGCACTGTATAAATACTCATATAAATGTACAAGTTTGTCAACTGAACCATCATCATTTACATCATTATAAAATCCAAATACAAATTTAAAATACCATGCTTTGAAAGCTCTTTCTCCGAATTTTTGAAGACCGGAACACTTCATTCTCTCTCTGGCACCAGTCACGAGTACTTTTTCCTTCAGAGCATCCAGCTACAAAAAGAAATAATTTTTTAAATATTTTTAAAGGCTCTACATAGAACACCACTTCATATGTTCAGAGAGACTGTGACTAATTAAAATTTAAAGATATAATGTTCACCTAAATTCCCAAGGACTCACTATTGGCAAGTAACGATTTTGCTGTATAGTTAAGGGAAAACTATAGTGGAAGCCCCTCGGTAGTTAACAGCCAGCATATGGGCATTGCCAGAAAAATGGAATTAAAGGTAAAGGAAGAGCAGAGTACACTATTATCTCAGGGAATATAATTTTGCTGACTTCATATTATTGCATAAATTAATTTCAATCCCTCCTTCATCGACTTTCACAACAACCAGCTCTCTAAGAAAAATGATGCAGTACATACTAAATATTTATTTTTAGGAATAAATTAAAATAATAAATATTTAAATATAGAAATAAATAAATCCATGCTTCTAGGTGCAGTGAAATTCTCCACTTTTAATTCCCTCCCCAATAAGCAAGGTTCATGAAAAGATAAACAAAAACTGTGGCCCTTTGCTGTGCAATTTTACAAATGAGCTTCTGTGTTTCATGATAAAAAGAGGAGAAATATTTAGATACATGCACAGTGATTCCCTCTATCAGATTCACTTTGCCAAAACTTTGATGGAGGAATGAGGATGTCATTGGCCTTCAAAAAGGGTAAAAAATTGGGGGGGTGGATAAGAGTCAAAAAGGCTATTTTCACCAAATAAAGAAGTTTATATTCAGAGACTTAGGATCCCCAAATCTAGCCAGAAGATGCGCCAAACTGAAGTTTTGAGTGTGAACTGGTTCTTCTGGTCTTCTGCTGGGGCGTACCTTTGGTACCAGGCAGTCAGCTTTGTTCTCAGCTTGGCAGCACTCTTGCAAAACTGTTTTATATTGTTCAGCATAGTAAAGGAGTTCTGGGGCATAAAAGTAAGGATGTCTTCTGGAAACTTCATATAAGTATCTGAATTTTTTAAAGGAAGAACAGACAGTCATTTTTCTGTAGCAGGCAGTATTAGAGAAACAATTACTATCAACATTTTCCCTAGACACTCCAAAACCCAAAGACATCTAATTTACCAATTAAGCTCAATTTGTAATTTCATGACTTTGCCTTTGTCATTTTTAAAGTCAATGAAAAGATTAAACTTGTATATATACATATAAAGCATATACATACCTATAAAATAGTTAAATATTGGTGATATAAGGTTATTTACTAAATGAGATTAATTCTGAGAATAAATAAATACATATCTTCATAACCTTAATACATGCCCATTTGTTTTCATGCAGATTATGTCATGTTTCAATGAATTGGAAAAGATCTTTGGTCAGTCTTTTTATTGTGTACAATTTTATAGTATCAGATATTACTTCTTTGAAAATGGTTAGAACAAAAGTTTCTAAGTCTTCATGTTGAAATTTTTTGTTGTTATAGTAATAGTTACAATGAGTCTTGACCTATTTTATATATTTTTTATTTTAAAGAATAAAAATCTGATTCCTTACGTTCCCAGAAACTTCTGTGAATTTTCCTGAAAGGCAGTGCATATGTCGTTGGCCTCTGGTCTTACGAGCGGGGGGAGGTCCGGGCTGTCATCTTTGTGCTTCAGGAAGCACTCGTGTCTCTCAGGTTCAGTCTTGGCACAGCAGTCAGCTATCTCGCCATGCGTATCACGAAGAGTTGGAACTGCACACAATTTATCTCCAAAAAGGGCATGCTAAATGAAAGAGAAAAGGTTTTCAAGTGCTGGGCAATATTTTATTTTCTTTACAGCCAAAGAACAATATTAAAGATGTAATATACCAGTAAACCTTGGTGAGGAAATCAGATAAAAATCCACTTTTCTTTTCTCTCAGATTTAGAGGGTTTCTCTTGACTCAACCATCTATATGTAATTTTTTAAGAAGTATCACACTATGTGTTGCAATGGATAAGACAGAAGGGCAAAATGACAGTAAATGGCTTGGAAGCATGAATGTTAACTTCTATTTCCATCTGAGGTTGAAGAGGAGGAGCAATCCTAATAAAAATCAAGGGGGAGTAATCTAAGTAACATGTGAACTCACATTAAGAGAGGAAAGTGTTAGGATAGTTATTCATTTGATCTTTTTTGTGAGAGATCCAATGAGAAGTTATATGTAGTTCACTATATATAAATTGTTGTTACAACATAGATCTTTCTGTTCTAGAAATATTTGCCTCAAATCGCATTCCATTAAATGAATTCTTTTCATCCTCATTAATTTTTATTATAAAAATTATAACCCCAGGGAAAATATACTGCTCAGGATAGAATTTATTAATTTTCAAAAATGTATTTTTAAAATTTATATTTAGAGCCATAATATTATGTGACGTTAAAGTACTGATTCCAACTTGAGGGAGAAATACATCTAAAGAGAAATAAGATGAGGAAAAGCTTCAGTGTTTAATAAGAAATGGACTATAATAAGAAGAAACTATATATAAAGTAAGTGGTAAGAAAAACATAAACCTCTCCTTATATTGAAGACCTATCTAAAAATACCAAACAGAGGGAGTGAGGAGGAGGAGGCAAAGAATAGGAGCAGTTTAGTCAAGGAACTAGTATGGAAGAACCGTGGAAGGTGGACAAGTGGGATTGACTTTGCAGGGGAGAGGGTAGGTGGAGAAGGGGACAGAGGGGAGTGAAAAAGAGGATGGACGTAATACAACATCAATAAAGTTAAATTTAAAAAGTAAAATAAATAAATAAATAATTAAAATTAAATAAAACTACCAAACACTCAAAGTCCTTGAAAATGTACGAATGCCACAATATTTTATTATTCTATAAAAACATAAATATCACCTAAGTGAGAAATATATAGCTATGCTATTATTTTACCTGGGTAACAAAGTTAGCCAAAAAATCAGCTGATATTTTTCTTAAGGTTAAAAAGCATGCTAACCCTATCAAACTTAAGATTTTCAAAAATCTAAATGGCAAATTTCCATTGTGTGTGATCTCAGTAAAGAAGTGCTTTTAAAATTGTGGGTAGAGCTAGAATTTCTCTATCTTTACCCACTGTGGGTATTGCTTGAAAATACAGTTTTTTCATAATAATTGAGAGAGTCAAAATGGGATGTTTCCCCTTTATAATGCCCAGGATTACTTAAAATAAGAAGAAATAACACTCAAAATCACAATGTGCTTACAAGTGAGTGGTCGCAATTTGCAGCTGTCTCATCGGCAGCACATGCTTTTGCAAACTCAGTCACTTCGTTGGTTAATTTTACATGATCATCAAATGGGGACTTCTGGAGATACTGGGAGAAGGCAACCAGCACCCTGAAACAGACATAATGAAATGGAATATAATAAAACTCTCGTATAAAGTAGGTAACTACAGTAGGGAACAAATTGTGTTACCAGTATATGTTCTATAGTATTTTATACATCTTACTATTATTCAGAAAGCCTACTCACGTCAGCCATTATCCAAGGCCCTATGTGGCTTTCTAAGCAACAAGGGTATGTATTTCCACCATGTTTAAATATATGTGTGTGTGCATGTGAGTAGATGCACACATATACAGAAAGCAAGGAAAATGCATTCTAAGTAGATCTGTTAAGATGAGAGGCATGAAATAGGCCCTTTGACTATTTAAAACAAAATCCGCACACGCACACACTTTCTTTAAGAAAGCTGTAGAATGAAACTAACCTTTTTAAAAACTATTTTTTTCATTCTTTAGCAGATTAAAAATATACATTAAAGTGGTCTCGAGAAACCACACATCTATTTGTTAGCTAAAGGAATTTAGTAACTGTGCTGGAAAAGGAAACATATTTTAAAGTCTTCCCATCATCCAGCTTATATAAGAGTTTCAGAGCTACCCTTTCCCATACAGTAGTCATTAGCTACAATTTAAAATTTTGATCTTTGGTTGCATTTGCTATATTTAAAGCTCTCAATAACCATGTAGCCAGTGGCTACCATATTGGACAGCACTGATAGAGAATATTTTCATCAATGCAGAAAATTCCATTGGACAGTACTGTTCTAGAGTCTGGACTCTGATGACAGGGGCTATAAGATCTTCAGAAGAATAACCAGTGATATTAGAAACATTAAATTTCACTCTTCAATATTTTAACTTACAGGGCTTTGAAGTGTTCTTCACCCAGATCTTTAAACCGATGAGCAATCTCACTTTTGGCTAGGGGAAAAAAAAGATTTGTTTAAATTCTGAAGAAAATAATTGGTTATGACATTATTGTTTATGTTTCTCTCCATTTGACTTAGGTATTCATTTGCTCCAAAATAGTGGGCTCTGATCACAACAAAAGATCTTATGGTGATGACGAACTATTTCTTCTGCTTTTAAACAAAAACAATTACTCAATTACCAATAGTAATATTTGAAAAATTATTGAAATCATTAAATATGTATAGCTTTCTATTCAAACTTGGATAAGATCTAATGCTCTTTGTACCTACTAAACAATTCTTAAATTTTTTTCACTTAAGATGTTAGAAATACATTAAGATAACTTCCTAGGTTTCATAAATGCAAACTATCATTACAGTCTAGAAATGAATGCTAAAAGAAAACAACTTTCTTTAAAGATGCAGGGTTTACTATAACTTTTTTTTTGCTAAGAAAACAAAGTAAATTCGAACAATAGAAAAATAGAATTCTTACATGCATCTCGACGAAATACACCTTTAGAGAAAGCAGAGCTGAAGAGAAAAAGAAGGCAAGTAAATGTTACCCACTTCATTGTGCCAAAGGCTTGTAGGACTAGAAAGGGGGAAAAGGCAGGATGGATAGAGAAATTAGCACTAATATACTTCTTTAACAAATCATTGTAGATGATTAACTAGACTCATCTTTGTATTTCATTGGCTCTCAACTGATTACAAAATTCATAATGTTCTTGCCAAAAAATTGTTTGACTAAATCCCTTGCGTATGTTTGCCATGCAGAACTGTTTGTCAGTTCATTAAAGTTATGTAAAATATCTTATCAAATTTTACCCAGGAGTTTAAACAATCTGTACCTATCATTTATTACCATGTTTGTTGTCTGTGATTTACCATTTGAACATTTTTAGTTTTTAATGCTTGCAAAAACTAAGCCAGCACTAAACTGTATAGATTACTAATCCCAAGTATGCTTTTATCATGAGTAATGGAACTAGACTTGTCTTTCAGTCCACAGATGAATAGAAATTTTAAAACCCTGCCTATGGAATTATTTACATTGGGAAAAACTGTGGGTTTTTTGTTTGTTTTTGTTTTTAAGATTTTGTTTATTATTTCCCGAAAGAGAGGAAGGGAAAGAGGCAGAGAGGGAGAGAAACAGAGAAACATCAATGTATGGTTGCTTTTCACCTGCCTCCAGCCACAAATCTGACTGGAGACCTGGTTTGCAATCTGGTTATGTGCCCTGGCTGGAGAATTGAACCAGCAACCTTTGGGTTCGCAGGCCGGCCTTATCCACTGTGCTAACAGCCTGAAAAACTATGTTTTAAAGCCCCAATACTTAAATAACAAAAGAAAAAAGAAAACTCTTCTTTCTAAAGATAGAGAAAATAAATTCCCTTTTGGATAAATTATGCCAGCTCTCTGAGAAAGAGTGGGCACTTTTTATTTAAAGTCAGTATCTAGCCCTACCCTTTTTGTAATACAAGTTCCCAGGGAATACGTGACCAAATATATAATCTTTATAACTGTATATAATTATATTACTAATTCACAAAATTAGGCCTTTGTCATATACAGATATATTTTGTGCATATTTTTCATTTGGTCAATTTTTAAAAATATTTGTTTCTCCATCTACTTTGCACAGCAATATCATATTGTAATACAATAGTAACTATAGAAAACAAAAAAATTAAATTCATAATGATTCTAGAAGCTAAGAATTGATTTTCCTATATTTTGTGAAGATCCCATAGCTCTCAAATATAAAAATGAAAACACTTGACTCTTTCTACAGTACCAAAGGTGTTTTCCACATATATATCCTTATTAAAGATTAGTAGATGGTTGAGAAATTAAAATATTTAATTCTAACACCACCCGCATGCATAAAATGAGTCTTAATTAGTAACCCTTTAATATTTACATTTGTGGGTTCCCAAAGTAAGAATTTCAACATTTTTCTTCTATTAATTCTGCACACACATTTTATACTGAAAAGAATAAAATCATGTATATGTTAGTTATTTCTAGATACTCTTGTTCTACAAACTTTTCAACTCTTATGTTATCTAAGGGCTCTGGCATGAGAGTAAATACAAACCAAGAGTTGTTTCTGGGCTCTCTGTTCTGTTCCATTATCTGTGTGTCTGTTTTTATGCCAATTACCATAGTGTTTCAATTCCTATGGCCTTATAGTATAATTTGGCATTAGGTATAGTTTGTATATTTTTATTCTCCTTTTTCAGGATCACTATTGCTATGAAGCACCTTCTGTGATTCTATATACACTTTTGAAATATTTGTACTAGTTCTGTGAAATATGTCATTGGAATCTTGATGGGAATTGCGTTGAATCTATAGATTCCTTTGAATAGTATGGACATTTTGATTATGTTAATTCTTCCTATCCATGAACCATACTTTTATAGTCAATTAATATTTAACAAAAGAAACAAGGAAATAAAATGGGCAAAAGGTAATTTATTCCATAAATAGTGTTGGGATAATTGGATAGATATGTGCATAAATGTGAAATAAGACCACCTTCTTACACCACACACAAGAATAAATTCAAAGTGGATCAAAGATTTAAATGTTAGACGCAAAGCCATAAAAATCCTAGAAGAAAACATAGGCAGCAAAATCTCAGACAATGCTAATAGCAATTTTTTATTGGATATATATCTCCAGGAAGGGGAAACAAAATAAAAAATAAACAGATGGGACTACAGCAAACTAAAAAGTTTTTGCACATTAAAGGAAATCATCAACAAAATAAAAAGACAGCTCACAGAATGGGAAAACATATTCACTGATACATATAAAGGGTTAATATTCATAATGTATGAGGTACTTACAAAACTCAATGCCAAAAAACAAACAATCCAATTTAAAAATGGGCAAAGAACATAAATGAACACCTGTCCAAAAGGACATACAGATGACCAATAGATATATGAAAAGGTACTCAACTTCACTAATCATCAGAGGAATGCAAATAAAAACCACACCTGTCAGAATTGCTACCATCAATAAATCAACAAACAAGTATTGGTGAGGATCTGGAGAAAGGGGAACACTAGTGCACTGTTGGTGGGAATGTAGACTGGTACAGCCACTATGGAAAGCAGTATGGAGATACATCAAAAAATTAAAACTAGATCTGCCTTTTGACTCAGTGATCCCACTTCTAGGAATATATCTGAAGAAACCCAAAACACTAATTCAAACAAACATACGCACCCCTGTGGTCATTGCAGCATTATTTACAATCATCAAGATTTGGAAGCAGCCCAAGTGTCCAACAGTAGATGGGTGGATAAAGCAGGCATGGGACATTTTCACAATAGAATACTAGTTGGCTATAAAAAAGAAGACAATTTTACCTTTTGTGACAGTTTGGATGGGCCTGGAGAACATTACGCTAAATGAAATAAGCCAGTCAGAGAAAGACAAATACCATATGATTTCACTCATATGTGGAACCTAATGGACAAACTGAACCAAGAAGGAAAATGAAAACAGACTCATAGATGGAGACCAGGGTGACAGCTAGTGGTAGTGGGGAGGTTAGAGGACTAAACAGTAATAGACAACTTACAATAAAGGTTAAATTAAATTAAATATATAAATAAATACATAAATAAATAACAAGTTTACTTATAATAGGTCTTAAGTTACAAGCGCCTTTGCAATCAGATCTGTATGTTTGAATAAAAGTAGGAAACATGTCAGTATAACTTTGCAACTCTTCTTGTAATAAGACAGAAATAAAATTTCTCTTTTACGGGAAAAATTAAAATAAACCAGTTGTTGTAAATGTGGCTTACAGAATCTAGTTTCTAAGTAAATAAGAAATGATTTTCAAATGTTTTCCACTTTGTGGGAGAGTTTAAAAAGAAAATTACTTCATGTGGAAAGAATAGTAGTGCACTAATCATTTAGAAGAGAAACCAATACCAAATCAAAATATAAATATACATAGCTGGGAATTAAACCTCAATTTTTATCCCTTTTGTCTTTTCTTTTCCCTTTGTTTTGACAGGATAGAAAAAGCAGTTTTGAAACAGATGAAATATCCCTTGGCCCAGTCCTGTACTTCCTTGTTACCAAATCATAACCTTAAACTTACAAGCTCCTACTACCTTCTGGATTCCTGAAGCTTCTTAACAAGTCATTTAAACCAGGTTTCTCTCCATCTAGTCATCTTCTGAGTCCTGTGCTTACATGTCTTCTTCCACAATACACCACTACTCCTGAGTCACTTCCTCTTAGAAATAAAGTGAAACATATGATAAAAATGTGACGACAATGTCTAATAATAGCCACAGTATTTTAACAGAGACTTTCTAATGACAACTACTTAACCTAAAGTCATCCCAAAATAAGGGAGCCCTGGCTGGTGACTCAGTGGATTGAGCACTGGCCTGTGAACTCAAAGGTTGGATTCCTAGCCAGGGCATATAACCAGGTTGCAAGCCAGGCCTCCAGCTAGGTCCCCAGCTGGAGGCAGGTGAAAGGCAACCATACATTGATGTTTTTCTTCCTCTCTGCCTCTCTCCTTTCCCCTCTCTCTGAAAATAATAAATAAAATCTTTTAAAAATAAATAAGGAAAATTTTATTTCATTTGAAGAGAAAACTAAAACAAGGAAAAACTTTTCTTAACATTCTTCTTGTGCAAATCTTACCTATCATGAAGGGCCTGGACTGTTTTCTGAAAAATACCAATGGTAAGAAAATGAGAGGCTGTTAAGCATCAGATTAACCAATCAAAACATGCTAAGCCATTTAATTCCTTATTTACTTGTGAAGATACGTTTCCCATTAAAAATATTTTTTAAAGAATTGCTCAAAATGTATGAACTTACATAGGCATTTCTAATGCAAATTAGATTGTAATGTAATCCAATCAATGTCCTCTCATATTTCTGCATAAGCCATCCCACCTCACCCCAAAATATCCACTTACATTAATGAGAAATACAGAATTTGCCAAGGCTTTCATACAAGATGAAAAGAAGAATCCTTACGCTATAAAAACCACACTAGATCACCATCTTTGGCTTGTCCCATTTCTTAAGTCTGTCTGTCTTCGAATCTCCCATAGTAGATGGGTTCCTATTGCTGCCTTTCCTCATGTTCACTGGGCCTCTGGGATTTACATTTACCTCCTATCAGACCTCCTAACCATTTAAATAGTTCAAATTTCTCAACTTTTTACTCTGCAGTTTAATTCAGCTCAATGTCAATCTCTAGCTCCAAACTCATATATGTATCTGCATATAACTAACAGGTAACTGAAAAGGATTTTTGCTTTTATAAGAAATAGGTGAAAAACTAAATGAATGTTTAGCCTTTGTTCTGCAGCAAGGCAGTATAGAGGTGGGCACATAACCCTAGCAAGAAGAGTGGCCCCAGCCAAAGCTCCTTGCCCAGGAGCTGCACACAGCAGCTCAGCATCCAGCCACCATAGCTTTGAGCTGTGTCTGTGAGCATCTGTGCTTGATCATGATTAATTTTGTGCATCTGTTTGCAAGACGTGTCCTAAGGTAACAGAAAAGCCAAAGAGAGCTGGTAAGGGTGTTATGATGCACATCCAAATTAATGTAATCAAGCATTTCAATCCTGGTGAGCCAAGTTAAAGACATTGTGCATGTGTTGAATTTTGGATCTGAGCTCCCTCAAAATTTTTTGATGTCAAATTCATGGTAACTGCGTCTCTGCACAGTTTTAGCTTACAAAAGATTTCATAGGGATGGTCTCCTTTCAGGTAGTGAGGGAAAACCTGTATCAAGTTAGGGAGTTTGGATCCAACTCAGACAATTTGTTCATTGTTGAGCTGCCCAATGGCTCCTCGGACATTACTCTCTACCTAGTTCAAGTTAACACTTTTTAAAAAATGAAAAGGTCCTTTAAACTTGTCTAAACTACATAAATAAAATGACATTTCCTATATTTTTTACCATTTTTCCAATCAAAAAATATATATAACTAATGCCTAGAATCCATGTTTATCTATTCTATATATAAGTTAACATAAAAACAGCATCTGTCTATAAGCATTTAAATTGAAAATATTGGTACTACCTCCTTTCTCATAATAATAGCTATAGGTGAAAATCAAATGAAATAAATATACTGCTGAGAATTTAATAGTTCTTAGTCTATTCTTATTCTATATTTTTTCCAAATGTAATTCAAGAGACTTACTACCTAAAAAGGAAGTTAATTTAAAGTTACAAAATTCAACTTTTTAAAACCTCTGATAAAACAACAAATGTTATGTGGCTAAAATAGTCCTCTTAAACTTGAGTGGATCAAGTTGAGAAAGTTTTTATTAAAAAATATTTTTGTTTCCTAATGTCTTCTAAATTATAACTTTTTAGTGTTTTATCATCTCCCAGTGCCAGCCTTTAACTAAAATACTGTAGCTTGTTGCCCAACTGAACCTTAGAATATGTCTTAAAATTCTTGTTTTTCAAGCATCTCTGTATGGGCTAAAATCAAAAAATTAATTATTTCATCAAAAAAATGTGCAACTTCAAGAAATACGTCAAATAAATAGTTGACCTATGTTTTCTGTTGTTTTTTTTTCATGTTAGTACTGTAGGTATAAGTATTGAATTTTTCAAAATTAGCTTTTCATTATATAGACATTAAAAAAACAAAATTCCTTGCTGGTTGATTCCCCAGCCAGGGCACATAAACAGGTTGCAAGCCAAGTCTCCAGCCAGGTCTATGGCTGGAGGCAGGTGAAAGGCAACCATACATTGATGTCTCTCTCCCTCTCTGCCTCTCTCCCTTCCCCTCTTTCTAAAAATAATAAATAAAATCTTTTAAAAATAAAAATAAATATTCTTTTAGAATACTATTTATAGGTTTGAATGTTTTGTTTGCAAAAATAATTTAATAATAGTGTATCACAATAAAAATATGCATTCAAACAATATAAAAAAGTAATTTTAGTAACATGACATTGACAATAGCACTCCACTCTCTTTCCAAAAGTGCTTCTGGTTCACAATTGTAAGATATTCAGTATATTTAACACAGATGGTTTATATTACTAGACGAAGCACACACTATTACTATTTCACTTTCATTTTAATTTTTATATTTACACCAAATCTTTATTCATTCATTAAAACTATATAAATTAGACTTCAACATTTAATGTCTTGAAAGTAAATGACTGTTATTGATGAGTCCAAATTTCCCTCTGTTGTTATATGGAAAATGGGCCAAAACTACACATCAGGAATGATGGTATCTAAAAGCAAACATTATCTTGGCATCAACAAACCCAATATTTATTTAAGAACACCAGTGTTCTTGCTGACAGAGCACAATCCAGAAAACAGTGTTTTATACTTATTTTAAGTAGCACCATGTAGTTTTCATTCATTGTCATTCAAAATTTATTGAGTTCCCACTAAATGCCAAGCATTTGCTAGGCTATGAAGAATACAAAAGAATGACAAGACACAGTCTCTGACTACAGTAAGCCTGCAATCTATTAGAGGAGATGGACATACGCAAAATAATTAAAATGTAATGTAAATTTCCACACATGTAGAATACAGGTATTCCTGAGGTAATTAAAAAGTAATAGCGGAGAAGCTCTAAATTCAAGGGCAATCTAATTAATCATATAGAAAATGTGTGAACAAAATAAAAAACAGAAGACATGTGGACTCCAACCTCTTTAGCTATGAATACAACTCAACAGGATATAAAACTTCCAATTTGCATTCTCTGCCTTCATTTTTGCTTGTGAAGAGATGTTTCCTGGAGAAGTAGAATGAATAGGTAAAACTGAGAGAAGTAAACATACAAAGAGGTATAATTTCCAAATTTTTTGGTAAAGACCAAAAACAGAAATAAAAGAGGCCTTGTTGGAATAAGAAATAGAAGGAAGGCAAGCAGAATTTGCAATTACTTGTATTTTCAGGCAAAGCTAAGAATGGGAATTATCATTTTAATATTACAAGCCCCAAACAAAGATATCAACCTTGCAGAAAGCCACCAAACTTCCATGAGAAAATAGTCAATCTAAGATAATTAACAAAGTTAGTAGGCCATCCAAGTAATAAAAGATGAAACAGTATTCCTGATTCCAGCTGCATTTATTTAAAATACTATGTGCCTAGTAGCCTGAGAAGGCTTTCCTGGAGACATGACTTTTAAACTGAGAATTTTTTTAATGGATGTAAGTAATGAGGAAAGATAATAGCCTACTAGTCACAGGGGACAGCATGTACAAATGCTAAAAGCATGAAAGAAACAAAAACTAGACAGAGTTGGAGGTAAGTAGAATGGAACATGAACTATGACAATAAATGGCATTGCAAATCATCTTAACTACATTAAACATTTTTGGTCTTTATTCTAAAAACAATGGGAAGAGGTTCAGTGACTTTTGTTAGCTCAATGATATACTCTGATTTAGGCTTCAGAAAGATTATCTGGCTGCAGAGTGATGAAGTCTCCAGAAAGCAAGTGTACATATGAAAAGACTAGTCAGAGGACTTGTGCAATGGTCCTAGCAGCAGATGGTGAGGTCCTGAGCTACATTAGAGAAATACAGAGAAGTGGACAGATTGGAGAGATATTTAGAAGTTGTATTAAGCATGAATGCAAACAACAGAGTTTCTTTAAAATTCATGCTTTAGAGGGCTCTCTCTGGCCTCCTTCAGCAATGATCTACCCCAAAAGGCAAGACACACAATACCAAGTCTATACATCTACCAAACTTGTATTCCTCCTCTAGACCATGATTCAGGCATCCTGACCCTAAAAGTCCCTGTTCAAACAGCCCTGGGTCTCCTCTAGGGTCTGGGAGAGCCTCTTACATGAGTACATATTCCCATGAGTAGATCATGTCATTGAGATCTTTACCCACAGTGAGAAGAGGCCAGAAGGCAACTGTTTGGAGGAGCTAGGACATGAGGCATGGCTTCTACATACACATAAATGAGGCCTTTTCACAGTACATCATGGAGTGGATGGTGGCCAGAGAGAAGAGGTGGACCAGGGGTGGGAGTTATAGATCCAGAGTCTAGAGGTCAGAGGTGAAGTCTCAGGTTGGAATATAATTTGGAAGTCATCAAGCAGAAATAGTAAATATTGAAAAAAATGTGTTGCATGGGGATTACTGATACTTTTTTCGTGTCAACTCTTCCTGCCAGTAATATTTGTAACTCTTTACCCATTCCACCTTCAATGTTCTCTTCCCCTATGCGCTCTGGAAAATATCTACCTTGATATTTTACTCTCATCTGGTTCCCTGTTCTTTGATCTTGAATTTCTCAAGACTCCATAATGGGTCTCTTCTTACCCCACATGGCTCTCTCCCAGGCTACCTCAATCTGGCACTGCTTGATGACTCCCAAATTATATTCCTATCTTAAACTTCACCTCTGACCTCTAGACTCTGGACCTATAACTCTCTGTTTGACATTTCTTCTTAGATGTCTCAAAGATATCTGCAAACAAACATGCACCTATGTGGTCAGTGATCATAAGCAACTTTCTCCACAGATGACTGGGCTTTACTATATATATTTGTTATTGGAAAGACTTTTATATTTTACCTTCTTAATCACTCTCTTTGCTTACCTAAACTAAATGTGAAAGAATACAAATGTGAATTAGTATTGTCTTAGAACCTGAATTTGGGTGAAGAAGGCAAAGAAGTGCCAGCCACATGCACATGCTAGGAACTAAACAACATTCTGGGCAATGGATGTGGTTGCTGGACCATTCTGATATATCATTGGAATACTTAAACAGACCCCTAATGCCAAATGGCTAGAAAGTTTTCAGCCTGTTCATTTGGTCAGGATTGAAGGAGGTCAGCTTCAGTTAACTCTTCTACTTCTACTTCATCTCTCCAACTAAACTAATTCCCAGACGCAGTACAATAAAAAAAAAAAAAATGTGGAAGTACACACAATATCAAGTAACTCATGACCTCTCACTGCATTAGTGTAGTTGTCCCCTGACCAGCAAAATTAAGTAAACAGTCAATTAAAGTTTTGAATGGCTTCTTTACCTAAGGCATTCAGTGGATCCAGTGTTTGATGTAGTGAGCCTAAGAGTGGTTTCTGCCTTCAAGGACGTTATTATATAAGGGATGTGAGACATAACCTGTAACATTTCCATGAAAGCATTTATCTGACAACCATAATGATCCAAAAAAAGAAGAGATGTTTCTGAACAACCACATAGAGATTCCAAAGTCCAAGTACCAAAGTTCAGGCCCTGATGGCTATTTACAAGGGTCAGTTAAACTCTGCCCTAGTGGGATGGGAACCACCTGGTGAGATCTGAAAAATCTTTGAACCACTGCCTCAGATTTTTCTCTTCATTTTGTTCTGTCTAAGATCCCACCCATTAGGAATTCACTGACAGAACAGCAGTCCCTTCTAAAATGCCTCTATTTCCAGGAAAGTTAGGTGTTGTTTTTGGAGGAAATACAACAAGAGATGGCCATGCTGCAGTTATGTTTTTTGTTTTTTAATTTTATTGTTGTTGTATTACATCCATCCCCTTTTTTGCAACAGAGGATTGCAGTTATGTTTTGAGTCTATGTTTTCAGTCTATGGTTTAGACTGAAAAGACCTAAACCAAATTAAAGCAGCTAGAAAAGTGAAGGGGAGGTAATACATAATTGCAGTATAGACATCTCTTCCAATGAATTTGGATGTGAAGAGGGGCAGCTGAAGAGGGTTTAGAATCAATGAAAATGTTTACTGGTGAGCACTCAGAAGGTGATGAGAAGGGTTCCACTAAAGGTAGCTTCTATTTCCTCTGTGTGGGGCATGACAGGATGCTAAGAACAAAAAGCTTATAATTAAATATTTGAGGAAAATGGAGAAACTTGAAATAGTCATAGAAAAATGAGAGCATGCATTAGGTGGAGGAACATTGCCATGGGCTAATCTGTAAAGTAAGAAAACTCTCTGCAGTACTCCATCTCCCTGTCCAACCCTTCACTGGGGTTCATGGAATCCCTCCCATTGCCCTTCCCTCTGCAGGCCTCAAGCATGTATTTTAGATGCACCGTTCCCTCAGGTGTCCTAAGCCCACCACTAGGATCCTGCTTCCAGTTCCACATGACCGTTCTCTGCACACCCCATGTTCAAATCATCATGTCTTAAATTGTAGACAAATTCAAATAAATACCGCTCTGTTTCCTCCGGCAGGTCAAGCTCATTTTCATACCAAAGTCTCTTTATTAGGTTGCCTCCCACTATGATTATTCCCTCTTGCTTTCTATCTGTGTAAACCCTTCTCTCCTTTGGTGTACATCTCAGAACCTCCTCTCCTCTAGTCTTTTTTCTTCTTCCTCTCTTCCAAATATCTCTTACTTTGTCTTAGTTCTTAGACATATCTCTTGGGTTATATGGTTTAATGAATTACAAGCAGTTTATAAGAATAGTGATTTGGCCTATTCATTGTATTCTCCACAAAAAATATCAGTTCACTACCAGACATTTAGTAGATAGACATTAAACCCCTAAATAAGTAAATATGCAAACTGGTGTATTGTGAAAAATTAAGGAGGGTTATTAAGCATCCATCTCTAGCAAATTTAAGATTAATGTAAGTAATCATATACATTCCTGTTATGTAGTTGGCATTTCATAAATATAAGTTGAATGAATGAATAAATGAATGAACAGACAAACAGTTTCCAGTCTGGTATTCACCAACTCCTCCTTGACACCCACAAAAACATAATAAAAGTCTGTGAGCTTATTTTCAATATTGAAAAAATAATAACAGAAATTTTACATTAATTCGTGATAAGGCTATAAATGCTCATTTAAGTGCCTTTACATTAGGTTAGAACTCTATCAACACTACTAAGTGTGTCAGGAGGAAAATAACAGCAATTATTTAACAAACATTTATAAAGTACCTACAATGTACTTAGGAATACTCAGCATTAGCTCATTTACTCCTCAAAACAACCTTAGGAGGACAGCATAGTTATGACCCATATTTTACAAGTGAGGAAACTGAGGTTAAGGTGAAGTAAATGAAATAAAAATTTGCCCAATGTCAATAGTTAGTGAGCACTAGAGCAAAGATTATGAACTCAGGTAGTCTTGGATCAGGAGGGTATAGACCTAATTTATGTATAGCTCTTATCCTCATCTATGATGACTTTCAAAAATTAAGAGTTATTTTTTACTGAAAGTCCCCCTAGATTCTCTTATATTCAAGAAGATATGTCCATTAGTATGAGCAGTAAAAATACTTTTTTTCTGGAACTTGAGCTGCAGAACATGACATGAGGATGGATCTTTTTAGTCTTATGCTTTATTCTTTATTCTCCTGAAATAAGAGCTCCAAATATCATCAAGGTCTTGACTGTCATCTTTCCTGTCATAATCCCAGGGCTACACCAGCAAGATGGATAGTTGGTAGAGTTGACAGTGCAAGCTGAAGAAGAAAACAGACACTGGTGACCAGGTTAAGAATGAGGCACTAAAGCATCCATGAATATTTTAAATTTCAGATAATCTGATGGTTAGTTAAAGCTGGAAGCCACAATTTTATATTATTTTTATTCTACCATTTAAAAGTCATACATGCCCTGGCTGGTGTGACTCAATGAATTGAGCACTGGCCTGCAAACCCAAGTGGCACTGGTTCGATTCTCAGCCAGGGCACATACCCAGGTTGCAAGCCAGGTCTCCAGGCAGGTTCCCCAGCTGGAGCAGGTGAAAGGCAACCATACATTGATGTCGCTCTCCTTTTCCTTCTCCCTGCCTTCCCCTCTCTCTAAAATTAATGAATAAAATCTCTAAAAAAGACAAAAACATAAAAGTCATTCAAAGTTTTATTTTAAAGTCTTTTTTTCAATGATTGCTTTGCCACTTCTAGAAGACAAGTAAAGAGAATACTCTTTCATAACTCTAAAAGCAAAGTCCTGACTCACGCAAAGACCTGCAGTTCTTCAGAAAATGTGTTTTAAGTTTGTTTTTGGTTTAGTTGACTGATAATTGCCCTTTCAAAGTCAGTAGGTTAGAGGAGACATCTGTGGAATTTGTTTGAGGACAGATGGCTGATCAGATACAAAACTGCTGGGTTAAGCAGAGGCAGAGTGGACTATAATGATAAATACCAATGCAAGCCTTGTGAATGCAGCAACCAGAAAAAACAAGGTATTCATCATAATAAGCATTCTTTCAATAATAATTACCCAGGAATTTTCTGGGTGAGAAATACAGCCACTCCATAAAACTGCTGCTGCATATGTTTCTTTCTATTCATTTATTCATTCAATTGTTAGCATCCATTGTAGACATTGTATGAGGCATTATTGTTCATTAAGAACATAGGTTTGGAAACAGACTTCCAAGTTTAAACACTGACTACATGTGCTTAGCACATTACTTCAATTCTTTGTGCCTTGATTTTTTTTCTCCTTCATATTAGAAATATCTCATGGGGTCACTATGAGGATTAAATTAGTCAATGCATGTCAAGTATGAACAACGATAACACATATTGACATGAATTTTAGCTAGCATTATCATTATTACTATGATAAAAAGCAGACAGGGGCCAGCATAGACTCTTACCTCATGAGTGTTGAAATGAAATTGCCCCTGTAGACATACATGCAAGAGCACTTCACCAAGAAGGTAAAACAGCATATGGCTAACCATAGACTGGCCTATAGAGACTCCAAACTTGTCCATGTAGGAAGGGCTGGAGAGATCACTGTGGAGCAAGTTTACAAGTGAGACTTCAGCTAGGTCTTTGAACATGGGTACAACATAGACATTTTGCTATTCTCAGTATTCAGAGCAATTCAGTGTTAAGAAGCTAGAGCAAACTTTTAGAACTGGAAAAGTTCTTAGAGATAATTGGTCCCATGCCCTTTGCTTTACAGATAAGAATATAAAGACCAGTTAGCTAGTCCATCAGAAAATATTATTTTGATGACCTGTCGTGCCAGCCCCTATTCCAGAGGTGCTGGAGATTCAGCATTGAGCAAAACATACATATTACTTGTTTTCATGAAGCTATATTCCAGTAAAAAAAAAAAATTACAAATAAATGAATGTAGATTAATGAATAAATAGAGAATTTCATGTACTGATTAGTTGAAGATAATAAAATCAGGTACCGGGAGGGAGTATGACCAGTGAAGGGCTGTAGCTTCACAAAAGGGTGTCAAAAGAGGCCTATCTGAGGAAGCGACATTTCAGTTGAGGTCTGAATGGTGGCAGGAAGACAGGAATGGGGAGATTGGGATAGGAGACCAAAGGTCATTTAAAGTGAGGGATGTACTAAGTAAAAGGGCTCTGAGAGGGGATGAAAAGGTGGCCGGGGTCTATGGTGCAGTGAACAGGGAAAGTAGAAAAAGGATGAGATGCAGAGGGAGGCAGAAACTGCATTCTCTAGACCTAAGAAAGGAGGTTGAACTATATTCTGGCTGTTGTGCAGAATCATGGGTTAATTTTATTTTAAGATTTTATTTATTATTTTTAGAGAAGGGGGAAGAGAGGGAGGCAGAGAGGGAGAAAGACATCAATGTATGGTTGCCTTTCACCTGCCTCCAGCTACGGACCTGGTTGGAGACCTGGTTTATAACCTGGTTATGTGCCCTGGCTGGGAATCGAACCAGCGACCTTTGGGATCACAGGCCAGCACCTATCCACCAAGCCACTGGCCAGGGCCCATTGGTTAATTCTTAAGTAGCAGCATGACCAGATCTGATTCAAGCTTTGGAAAGATCACTGTCTGGATATAACAGACCACTGTGGGCAAGAGTGTTGGTAGGAAATCCAGTAGATTGTGATTTAAAGATGCTGGTGATTTAAACTAGGATTTTAGAAAAAGAAATGATGATCAGTGGCCAGGCTCTGAATATATTTTTGGAGTAGTGCTGTCAGCCCTTACTGATAAATTAAATGAGATATGAAGAGGGAAAAGAACTCAATAATGACTCTTGGGTTTGGCCTATGCTAGAGCCATTTATTGGTAAGGGTATAGGAGAGGAAGATGAGGGATGATATACCAGATTTAAGGAAGATAATTAATAGTTCTGTTTGGACTTGTTACATTTAAAATACGTTAGACATCTGATAGAAACATCATGTTGTTCAGTATATGATTCTAGAATTTAGGGGAGAAGTCCTGACTGTGGATTAAAAAATTGAAAACCATAGGTGACATAGGTGTATTTAAGCATAGATGTGTTTAAAGCCATAGATTGCAATGAGATCATCTGATTACATTGGAAGAGAGTGGAGAGAGAGGAAGTAGAGAGAGAAGAGATGGGTGCCAAAGACAGAACCTTCTGTACTACAATGTGTAGGCAGGGGTCTTGAGGGTGGAAGAAGAGCCACAGAAAGCTAATGAGAAAGAGAAGCTGTGAAATAAGAGGGAAACCAAGAGTGTCTGTGATGCAGAAGTCTAGAAAAGAGGTAATACAAAGTAATGTTGCTAGTTAATGACCATCTGGACTAACCGTATATGTATCTTGAACATAGCAGAGGTCTTAAGTTTCTAGTTGTTTTATTCCTCCTTCACCAACAGTACTTAGTAGAGCTAAACATATGGTGAGAACTCACTAATTAATTGTTGATTGATAATACTATGTGACACATGAAAACCAAATTCATCTTGATAGGAAAGATAATAAATTTATATCTTTATCTAGAAAATGGATATTTCCATGTGATATCACTCAGTTAGACTCATGAACAATTATGGTTTAGTCACATCAGACATTCTGATTTAGTGACACTCCTATATACCTTGGAGACCACTCTTGACCCTAACATTTAAATACTCTTGTACAAAGAATGAGATAGACTTTATAGTTGTGCTTGATTTGAACAAATAGTTAATTCAAAATCTTTCTTGAGAATATACATATACTGTATCCAAAACAATTTGGGGCCTTTATCAAATGCACAAAAATGTGAATATGCACAGTAATTTCTTTCAAGGATTTTACATTTAAAAAGCAAAAACAGCCCCCAAAATTCTTCAATATAAGACATTAGGCCATGACTTGCTAAATAAAATTACAAGCAATATGCACTTTTATTCATTCATAGTACTTTTCAATTTTAATATATAAAGATAGCCAACCTCTTAAATTTTATAACCACCTGTCATCACAGTTAATTCCTTTTATATACAAAAGAAAGCATCCTGCAGAAATTCTTCAATGTATTAAAGAATGAACTCATTCAAGATTTTTAAACAAAGAATATCAATCAGATCATGCTCCACATGACAGGCCAATGACCTGATGTTTTACACTTTAACTCTTTACCACAGATAATTTGCAAACCCCAAGAAGATAGCAAATACGTTACAGCTCTAATCAACAAAGAGTGAACTATGTCCATGGAAAAGTATACTCTGGGCAAATGAATTACAGAAAGTCCACACACAAAATGACCTCCAGGGAGTAGCCTAGATATGGGGAGAAAGAGAAATGCTGAGTCTGGTATTTGTATTATTGATCAGGGAAATCTCACGGGCAGAAGTTCAACAAATGTGTCCCATCATTCTATAGTGTGGATGACAGCCAACAGCTCTGAAAAGCCCCAATGATAAATACTAACACAATCACTGAGTTAAGTATGATAAAAGACCTAAATTGGGGGAATACTAAAATATAGTTGTTATATCTCATCTGTTCTGCAGAGCCCATTTTTAACACACTAGTGGAAAGACATTTGTAGTGTAGGGTAAAGTAAAACTAGGAATTACAAGGTATTTTCTACAATACCTGGGAAGATAGCTTTTCTCTTCCAACGTCAATATTTTTAACCATATTACAATGGGTGCCACACTACACACAATAAGAAAACTGATTCCAAAAACATTAAACTTGTGTTGTAGAAGTTCTTTCTCCTTCCTCTTTGCTGTCAAAACCCATAATGTACAAGAAGAACTCATAGCTCTTACGTTGCCACTTTCATATTCAGGTAGAGAAATGACTAAGCCCACAACTGCCTGCCTGCATATTATCCTCCTGCTACTTACTAGCGTTTACTGTGGGGCAAGTTACTTAACTTCTGTAAGCCTTAATTTCCTCATCTATATACTGGAGATATGAGTTTGTTTTAAAAGAGTCAGTGATTTAATACATATAAAGTGCCTAGATAGTACCAGGCACTTAGGACATACTAAATAAAACTTGGCTATGATTATATCTAATATTACTTTATTATATTCTGTAAGAACACAAGTATGTATGTGTATGTGTGTGTGTGTGTGTGTGTGTGTGTGTGTGTGTGTGTGGTGTCTTAAAAACAAAGGCAAGCAAGTGGGAAGAATACAAGAAGCTTAGAAAACAGGATATGCTTTAGGTAGAGAGTGAGAGAATAAACATACTTATTTATATCCAATTCTTTTTTTTATGTGCACAGGTAACTACAAAGATTTACAAAGCTAACCTGTATGTTCTTTGTAAAAAACTCAACACTTTTCCTGTTTCAAAGTCTTTTAACAGTACCATTAAAAGTAGCCAAAATTAATCTGGCTAAAAGAGAAAATTTTTAAAACACCAGAAATTTTTTATGTTTTTTATCTGCATGGTACGTACCTAGAATAGTACCAAGCATCTAGCAAAATTCAGATACAAGATGAGTAGTAAAGCAGGATCTAGCGTCAGCTCTGAACTCTGTCACTAACATGTTATGGAATGAATTACTTCTCTGCCTCAGTTTTACAGCTATCAGTGCAAGAGGTAATAGTTAATGTATTATTTACAAGTGTTCTCTGGTGTTCTCTGGCTACTTAAATTTTTTTAATGGATTAAGGTTCACTGTTAAATGGTCCTACTTTATCATTTTCCGAAGTATCACAGGACAGATTATTTCTCTAAAGATTCTTCTCTTTTATCTTAACTCAACAATAAAGAATAATTGAGAATCCCAACATTTTTGGGGTTTACACAACAGTCACTAGATACTTACCAAATACTCACAAACTGAAGATGGCCTATCCCCACCAAATCAAGTACCAGTGCCTATGTGATGGGATAACATTTCTTGACCTGGTAAATTCTCTTCCTTTCATCAGAAAAAAAAATGTTAATTTTTGCCATCAATTAGGCCATTCTGTGCTGCTTTGGAAGAGGGATGTAAAATGATAAAAAATATACATAGGCAAAGGATCCCTTTTGACATTCTTCTAAAACTTAAGCTCTTAAAGGACTGACAGTGTTTTTGAAGTAAATAAAATGTTTCAGAAAAACAGTGAGGGATGAGCAAAGGGTATGAGAGGAGACTAGAAGTAATCCCTCAGACTGAGTGGAGACAGACATGAAAGGAAGTTAGAAGAATATGATTCCTGGAGGCAAGAGGAAAAGCCTGTCTGAGGCTTTTCCTTAATAGCATAGGAAAGGTAAAGAAAAAAAAAAAAAAATAGCTTGAAAGAGGGTGGACTCCATGTTCTGTTTCAGGAAGGCCTTTGGGAGGGGCAAGACCCAGGAGCAGAAATAACTAGATGGCATGTCTTAAGCAGCCTTGCTTAACCTTAGCAGGTTTACAAGACAGGGAGAAGCAACCAAATGATTCCAACACCCCAGTGCTTGGTATGGGAGAAACAGAGAACTTGACCAGAACTACAGTGCTGCCGACAAGAGGGAGGGGCACCTCAGAGGCAAACTATGGGAGGAAAGAATGGAGAGCCAGACAGGCAATGAATGACTCATCTCTGCAGACAGCTGTATAAGCAACGAAGAGGCCAATGGGCCTGTGCCCCATGTCTTGGCATTCCCATGTCATGTCTTAACCAACGCAGGAAAAGCAAGGAGACCCTAAACTGATGGAGGTAAAACTTTATCTACTTCAGCAGGTTCAACATTGAAATGAATTTGACTTACAAAATATGAAGCAAAGTTACATTCTTATGCAGCTGCTCTATTTTAAAACATGCACATAGATGCTCACACCTACATGTGTTTTAGTATATTAAAAATAATTTTGCAAAAATATCATAATTTTGTTTTGAAAATTGATCGACACTCCATAAAATTTTTAGCAAATCTCAGGAGTTTCACAACTGCATGCCATGTTTAAAAACCCAAGATAGCATATGTTAATATATCAAAATAAAAAACAGTCATTTAAATAAATTAATTATTCAGGCTCATTTTTTCTCTTATTTATAAATTATTTAATATTATGAAAGTAAATCATATTCACATGTTTTCAAAAGAAACAAAGTATGTCATTATCAAAAGTTCAGTCATTTATGTTATATTGTCAGTATCTCAAAATCAATATTTGACCAATATACAGTATTGCCATAATATTATACATGTGCACATATATGGTTATGTATAACATTTATTAATAACTTTTACTGGTGGTTCTCTTTAAACAATGAAAATAGTTTCTGATTAAATCTGACAACCTAGATTTGCTATATGTCTTTCTGTTTTTAGTTCTATTAAGTATATTCATGGAATTTAATTATATATGCTAGTAAATAATATTTTTTAAATCTTGACATCATTTTGACATATATTATGTTTTTTAAAAGCATTCTTTGTTTTAGTCCATCTCCCCACAAATATTTACTGAGTGCAGGTCAAGTACCAGGAATTATGCTAATAATGCAAGCAAAATGTCTTGTTTTCAATATACCATTGTTGAATAAATACACAGTGAATCTATATCTATCTATCTATATATTTTTTTTCCTGTTGAGTATGATGTTAGCTTTAGGTTTCTCATATATGGCCTTTATTATGTTGAGGTATGTTCCCTCTATTCCCATCTTACTGAGGTTTTTTTTTTTTTTTAATTTAATTTAATTGTTGTTGTATTATGTCCATCCCATTTTTACTCCCTTCGGTCCCCTTTCCCACCCATCCACTCCCTGCCACAAAGTCAATCCCACTTGTGTCCATGTCCATGGTTCTTCCATACTAGTTCCTTGACTAAACTGCTCCCCTTCTTTGCCTACTCCTCCCCCTTCCCCCTTACCCACTGAAGGTCTATTAATTGTATTCATGTATCTGGTTCTGTTTTGCTCATTTGTTTGTTTTATTCATTATTGTCCTGTAATGGGTGAGATCATATGGTATTTGTCTTTCACTGACTGCCTTATTTCACTAAGCATAATACTTTCCAGTTCCATCCATGTTGTTGCAAAGGGTAGGAATTCCTTCTTTCTTTCTGTTGTGTAGTATTCATTGTATAAATATACCAAAGTTTTTTGATCCAATCATCCACTGATGGGCACTTAGGCTGTTTCCAGCAGTTGGCTATTGTAAATAGTGCTGCTATGAACATAGGGGTACATAGGTTCTTATGAATTGGTGTTTTAGGGTTCTTCAGGTATAGTGACAAAATCTCTTTAAAGCATTCATAAGTTAAAGTTGGTTCTTATCTATTCAGCTGCCCTATGTCTTTTGATTGATGCATTTAATCCATTTACCTTTGTATCTGTTTCTGTCTGTTTCTCGGTTTCTTCATCTTCTTAAAGCAGACCCTTTAGCATCTCTTGCAATGCTGGTTTGGTGGAGATGTATTCTTTTAGACTTCTTTTGTCTGGGAAACTCCTTATTTCACCTTCCATTTGAATGACAGCCTTGCTGGGTGGTGTATTCTTGGTTGCAGGCATCTGTTTTTCATTGCTTGAAATATTTCTTGCCATTCCCGTCTGGCTTGTTACGTTTCTGTTGAGAAATTAGCTAACAACTCTATTGGAGCCCCCTTGTATGTTATTAGCTGTTTCTCTTGCTGCTTTTAGGATTCCCTCCTTGTCTTTGAAACTTGCCATTTTCATTATGATGTGTCTTGGAGTGGGCCTGTTTGGGTTCACCTTCCTTGGGACCCTCTGTGCTTCCTGAGTTTGCATGACCTTTTCTCTCCTCAAGTTAGGGAAGTTTTCTGTCATTACTTTTTCAAAAAGATTTTCTATCCCTTGCTCTTCCTCTTCTCCTTCTGGTATCCCTATGATACAGATGTTATTATGTTTCATGTTGTCCTGCAGCTCTCTTAAAACCTACCTCTCCATTCTAAAACAAGAAAACAACAACAACAAAAAAAAGCCTCTCCATTATTTTTCAGTCTTTTTTCATTTTGTTGCAATGTCTGTGGATTTTTTCTACATTGACCTCCAGCTCAATGATTCGATCCTCTGCTTTCTCTAACCTGCTTTTGATTCCTTCTACTGTGTTCTTCAATTCAGAAATGGTATTCTTCATTTCCTCCTGGCTCTTATTGATGGTTTCTATGTCAGTAAGTTCCTTTTAGCTTTCCTGGAGTTCTTTGTAGTTCCCCTGGAGTTCTTCATAGTTTTCCTGGAGTTGTTTGTAGTTTTCTTTGAGCTCTCTGAGCTCATTGAACTTCTCTATCATCATTATTTTGAATTCCATGACTGAGAATGTTCTTGCCTCGGTTTCATTTTGCACTCTTCCTGAGGATTCTTCCTATATATTTGCTGAGGGTTTATTTCTTTGTCTCCTCATTTTAGGTGGCTCTTGTTTGTTTCTGCTTCTTGGATTTGTCTGCTTTGACTTATTGTCTTAGTGGTGTGACTATCTGTGGTGTAGAGGTGCACTTTTTTTACTTCCTGGATCTGTTGAATATTTTTTTTTTTTTTTTTTTTTTTTTTTTTTTTTTTTTTTTTTTTTTTTTTTTTTTTTTTTTTTTTTTTTTTTTTTTTTTTTTTTTTTTTTTTTTTTTTTTTTTTTTTTTTTTTTTTTTTTTTTTTT